>PISX010003212.1:0-142564 GCA_004024625.1 Mellivora capensis | reverse complement strand
ATTGTGTATATATACCACCTCTTCTTTATCCATTCATCTGTTGATGGACATCTAGGTTCTTTCCATAGTTTGGCTATTGTAGACATTGCTGCTATAAACATTCGGGTGCACGTGCCCCTTCGGATCACTACGTTTGTATCTTTAGGGTAAATACCCAGTAGTGCAATTGCTGGCTCATAGGGTAGTTCTATTTTCAACTCTTTGAGGAATCTCCATGCTGTTTTCCAGAGCAGTTGCACCAGCTTGCATTCCCACCAACAGTGTAGGAGGGTTCCCCTTTCTCCGCATCCTCGCCAGCATCTGTCATTTCCTGACTTGTTAATTTTAGCCATTCTGACTGGTGTGAGGTGATATCTCATTGTGGTTTTGATTTGTATTTCCCTGATGCCGAGTGATATGGAGCACTTTTACATGTGTCTGTTAACCATCTGGTTGTCTTCTTTGCAGAGATGTCTGTTCATGTCCTCTGCCCATTTCTTGATTGGGTTATTTGTTCTTTGGGTGTTGAGTTTGATAAGTCCCTTATAGATTTTGGACACTAGCCCTTTATCTGATATGTCATTTGCAAATATCTTCTCCCATTCTGTCAGTTGTCTTTTGGTTTTGTTAACTGTTTCCTTTGCTGTGCAAAAACTTTTGATCTTGATGAAATCCCAATAGTTCACTTTTGCCCTTGCTTCCCTTGCCTTTGGCGATGTTCCTAGGAAGATGTTGCTGCGGCTGAGGTCGAAGAGGTTGCTGCCTGCGTTCTCCTCAAGGATTTTGATGGATTCCTTTCTCACAGTGAGGTCCTTCATCCATTTTGAGTCTATTTTCATGTGTGGTATAAGGAAATGGTCCAATTTAATTTTTCTGCAAGTGGCTGTCCAATTTTCCCAACACCATTTATTGAAGAGGCTGTCTTTTTTCCATTGGACATTCTTTCCTGCTTTATCGAAGATTAGTTGACCATAGAGTTGAGGGTCTATTTCTGGGCTCTCTATTCTGTTCTATTGTGTGTCTGTGTGTCTGTTTTTGTGCCAGTACCATACTGTCTTGATGATGACAGCTTTGTAATAGAGCTTGAAGTCTGGAATCGTGATGCCACCAACTTTGGCTTTCTTTTTCAATATTCCTTTGGCTATCCGAGGTCTTTTCTGGTTCCATATACATTTTAGGATTATTTGTTCCATTTATTTGAAAAAAATGGGTGGGATTTTGATAGGGATTGCATTAAATGTGTAGATTGCTTTAGGTAGCATAGACATTTTCACAATATTTGTTCTTCCAATCCAGGAGCATGGAACATTTTTCCATTTCTTTGTGTCTTCAGAAGAATTTTCTGAGGAAGCAGAAGAGATTTTTGAAGGAGAATTCTTTGTCCCAAGAGAAGAAAAAAAAAGGATGCCAGTATTATCAGGGCACCCCTAAACTAACTATGTCTAAATTTGATGTCCTTCTGCCATTGTCCATCCATAGCACCACTGAATGGATGGAAACCCTTCACCTTATTTCACAGATTCCGTTTCTGGTTATAAGCTCCTGGATGGCCTCCTTGTAGCAAACTCTCTGTGTTTTAAGTTGGTCCATGCACGAGAAGAGTATATTATATTTTACTTAAGTGTGATGCTTGATTTCCTCTTCCCAGAGCTAAGTTGACTTTTAATTAATTCCATTTATAAGTAAATATGGAATGTACACTGTGCAAGATGCTTCGAACAATATAAACATGAACAGTATATCTATTCTGCGTTCAAGGAACAGACAATCTAAAAGAAGTTTAATGATTTATAACCAATTATCTGTATTGATAGGAGAACCTGGTGTCCCAAAAAAGGTACAGATGAAGAAAAATTTTGATAAGCGTTCAGAAGAAGACTAAAATCAATGCTGTGCTGTAAATATTTCACACCAGACTATGGGGTGTATACTTGGAGGAAGCCCTGATTAGCAGTATTTGCTGATTTTTGCAGTGTAAACTACCCATTATGGCCAATTTCAAGCTGCCAATCTGAAATCACTGAACATATAGTTGGGAAGAGACATGTAGTCATCCATCATTTGTAGTATTTCCATCATTTAGATAAGATACCCCTAAGTAACCTGAAGAACACAGAGAGTAATAAAATGTAGTAAAATAATTAGGAGGTGCATAACCCTTGCTTTTAATAAAATTTGTTTAATCCTAAGTATTTAATCCTAATTATTTAAATTTAATTTTTTAATTAAATAATCCTAATTATTTAAATTAATTAAATCCTAATTATTTAAATTTAATAACTGGGATGTTTAACAACTGGCTTAGAAAATTCCCCAAATGTAGCAACTGCTACTCTCAAGCCTGTTCCAGCACACTGCGGGTTAAATGGGCTTGGATTCTATCTGGGGGAGGGACAGATCAAAAGGAGACCTTTAGGTTGAGCCTCTGGACACAGACTAGCAAGAGAGAGAAAACGAGAAGAAGGAATCAAAGAACAAAAATGAGTAAACCACTTCTGCAATCCCACTTAGTCACTAACTACTGACCCAACTCAGGGCTAATTTTCATGCCCAACTCCACCCGTTTCCAACGGATGACAATGATAACAATAATAATGATAATGGCAGCTAATATTTGGAGAATGATTGCTTGGTGCCAGGTACCATTCTAAGTAAGGAACAAACCTTCCTGTTTCCTTATTTACCATGTTGCCCAGCAGCCACTGTCTTCTCAGGGTGAGGCATTCCATTCTCCCGCTCACCCCCGAGCCAACTACCCCTGTCTTTCCCACACCACAGTGCAGGCTGCCATTTGTCACAGAGCTTGTGCAAGTGCTCTCGCGCAGAGTGAAGAAACAGTCCTCTGCATCCATGACTCAGAAATGCGAAAACAAAGGAGAGATGACCACATCTTCCCAGAGAGATAGGAAGCAGTATATTTCTTTGTAGACATAGAGAACACTTCTCGGCGTTCAATGTGGAAACATCTGATCTATTTCATTAATTTACATTCCGTTGACCACCAACTCCCCCGTCCCCACACCCTGCCATTGGCACTTAAGTTTGAGGTCCCATTCCTGTGGGCAAGACAGTCCCATCAACGAGTAGTAAAATAAAAATTAGTTTTGTAGTCAAGGAGTTGCTGTGTTTAGGAAGACTGCAAATTTAAAATGCATCCAAAACTTTCAAAAGTCAGTAGGGAACTTGATGTGTATCAAAATCGTTATGAGACAGGCTTTCTGTACATGAGCTCTGAGCTGTTAGGATTAAGGGAGTAGAAAGAGACTTGGTTCTGTTCCTTTCTGCTAATTTCTCATACACCCTGTCTTGTTGGAAGCAATCCTATTTCTCACAAATTCAGGTTAAAAAATGATAGGAGCATCTCGCTGTATTGCCACTTAGATTCCAGGAGTGATGGGAAAGAAGGAAAAAAAGGTGAAGCAAAACTGAGATGAATGATATTCCAAATACTGTAAGACTAGCAATTCTGTTTTTATTTGCAAATCCATTTATTTTGGTAAAATCCACCTGTTCTCAACTCGGAGGAAATGTCTACTTAGGGGGAAGCAATTTCTATGGTTCAAGTTTGAAATTTGTTTTTAAGGATAGATGAAATGTATAACTGGAAGGGAAGTGAGAGTACACTTGAGGACCCCTGCAAGGATTACATATCATGCTCCTCACAGGAAGCTGTGTTAATTGAGAAATTCTATAGCTTGAGACACTCACGGGAAACAGTGTAATGCATTACTTACAAGGGTAAAGTGTGTGTGTGTGTGTGTGTGTGTGTGTGTGTGTGCATGTGCACATGCACAAGGAAGGGGGGTTAACCAAATGATGGTTTATTTTCTTAGAATTTGGTATTTGGCTTGCTTCTACAAAACACTCAAAAGGCAAATAGTCTTTCTGTTCTCCAATAAGATATGCTGAATTACATCAACATTATTTTCACATTAAAGATAAACCCAGTCGTTTACGGAGGGTAACTGAGGTATACGGCTTTGGAATAACCACCTCAACTCTTGCCAGTAAACAACTTTAGTGAACTCAATTTTCTCTAATTTATAGTCAGCCTGTTTAAATTACTGTTATTTGGCTGGGATTATTTCATAGGGATTTAATTGTGCCTGTAAATCGAGTTTCTTTCAAATTCATCTCTTTATTCACTTTATTTCCCTCCCCCATGTCTCATTTTGCATATGCTCCAAAACATATCAATAATTTATGCCACAAAGCCTTGTTTTCTCCTTGGTAACTACACACATGTTCTGCATTGTGTAGTGATGTCAAAGGAAATGTGTATATTGTGAAAAGGTCTTGAATTTTTCATGAAAGTTGGTTAGGGCCAAATGGCATTTTATAGATCTTTGGGAGAAGAACAAATCTATTTTGTGAAACGGTTTCAAAACTGAGTAAAAGCCATAATAGAATAAGCACTAATAAAGATAATATTTGCTGAGCATGGTTGTTTTTTTTTTTTTATCATGAACAGATCTAAACATTTACACACACTATCTAATCCTGATAACCACATTGTTACTAAGGCTTCATGATCTCCATTTTGCAGACCAAGTAACTTACATGGGAAGGCACTGCATCATGTCACAAAGCCAGGGAGTAACAGAAGAGGAACTTAAACTCAGGCCTTTTGGACCTCAAAACTCAAGTAGTCTTTTCATAAAATCAGTTATGCAACTTTCTCATATGTGGGCCACAATAGTTGAGACAGATTGGTTTTGCTTTAATTCTAAATCTAAAACTAGAACCTCCAACTCTTCTTCTTTTCTTAAAAAACATTTTTTTTCATCCTGTCTGTCCTACTCAATTCCTGCTGGTTCTCAACTGACCACCAGATCAAGTGGATAAAACCTGATGGCGTTTGCAGCAGAGGGAGAAGGGAATTATGTCATCTACACAGATGTCTGTAGGGCACAGGCAACATGAGATCGCCCTGAGCTGATACTGAGTCAATACAGGATATTTGTTCATTATTTATTGAATGCCAAGTACATGCAAAATTAGGGGCCAGCAAACTGTGTCCTGTGAGCCAAATATGTCCTGCCTACTGTCTTTGCAGTAAAGTTTTTTTTTGGGGGGGAAGGATTTCATTTATTTATTTGAGAGAGATAGAGTGTGTTTGTGCACTAGCCCATGAGAAGGAAGGGAAGGGCAGAGGAAGAGGGAGAAGCAGGTTCCCTGCTGAGCAGGGAGCCTAGCCTGGGGTCAATGATCCCAGGACTCTGGGATCATGACCTGAGCTAAAGGCAGACACTTAACTGACTGAGCCACCCAGGTGCCCCACAAATAAAGTTTTATTGGAACAGAGCCATGGGTATTCATTACATATGGTCTACAACTACTTCTGTGTTACAACAGGGAAATTGTATAGTTGTGACAGACACTGTACAACTTGCAATGATGAAAACACTCTCTTGCCCTCTGTAGAAAGTGCTTGTTAACTCTGTGCTAAATAATGATCAAAACAGACAGAACTCCTACCCTTGTGACCTTTATTATCTTGTGAGACACATTCACAAAAATATTATATTATTAAACATTATGATACATGCTATGAAAGTAGAGTGGGCAATAGATTTTACTGTGCTTATTGTTTGCCTTTGGTTCTTGAAACTCAATCATTTGGGCTTTATTCTTTTATATTAAAGGTATTTTTTGAGTGGAGTGACAAACATAAACCTCTTTACTCATTTATTCACTCATTTAAATTCGGTGACTATATACTCAGTACCTGCCATGTGGTGGATGCTGTATTAGGTTCCAAAATATAGAATTGAACAAAAGTTGAAATGGCCTCCTATTTGTTGAATCTTTGATGGTATTTCTCAATTGATTCAGAACTCAGGAAATGAAGAGTTCTACTTAGTGAACCCATTCAACTTCCAAACAGAGTCCATTGTAAACTCTGGCTCTTTTTGTCCTTGAATTCTCTGAAGTGGCCTTGTGTTCTTCGGGTACATTCCCCATTTTAACTAAAACTAGTTTGACTGGGTTTCAAACCTCTAAAACTTGGAGTTTTGTGACTAAGTCAGCTAGATGAGCATTTGGCTTTACAGACTCTATGGTGGGAGGAAGCAATGCAACGAGATGCTGGAAATGGCTTTTATGTAGACAACCATGTCTGTCCTAGTTCTGTTCTTGGCTTCCCGTCTTCCTTCTCCATATGTTCTTCTTCTTGATCTCATCTTATCTTTGCAAACTTCAACTACTGCTATTCTCCCAGTAGCCTTCAAGAGATAGCTCTGTCTCAATTCCTTAGTTCAGTTGTTTGCTGCTCAAGTACCCTTGAATGTCTCATTGTTGCCTCAAAACTAACCAGACACAACTACTTCTTCCACCCCTCTCTACAGGCTCCTTGTCTTGACTACAGCCTTGGAGAAAAACATGGAGCAAAGAAATAGCTGAAACCACACGTCACACCCAAGTGGGGAAATAGTTTCAGGCCTAGGGTGGAGGTCGCACTGTGAGGCACGTCCAGGTGAATTCTGTCTCCCTTTCCTTAGTTGGGCTCAGTTTACGACCTTGAGGATGTCCCTTTCCCATCCCTCCTAACTGGGGCTTCCATCTCTCCTGAACTCTGAATTGGTTCTCTAAATCTCAATTCCTGAACTTAATTTTGTATTTTCTGTTTCTATGTCATCCTCCACCTAGGAATACTTTCCAGATATTCAGTGTTTTAAATATGCTACCTAAGTTAGTCCTTAAAACAATCTTGTGAGAAAGGTAGCATTGTTATTATAATCTATTCCCAGATGAAGGGGGTGAGACACAAACAGGTTTAAGTGACTTGTCTGAGGTTACACAGATGTATAGAACTAGGATTCCAACCAGGTCTGACTAACTCTAAAATAGTGCTCTAATTCCTTCTTCCTGCTACTAGAAATTGATTTCTGTTCCTCTCATCTTTAATGTACCATGTTCTGTTCCCCTCATCCTTAATGTACCACTGATCTTGATGCTTACTTTAACATTGATACCAGGAATTAGTAAACTTTTTCTGTAAAGGACCAGACAGTAAATACTTTTGGTTTTGCAGGACTCTATCTCAGGTCTCTATCACAACTATTTTAGCTCTGCCATTGTGGTAGGGCCATTAACAATACACAAATGATGTGGGTGGCTCTGTTCCAATAAAACCTTATTTTTAGATGCTAAAATTTGAATTTCATATAATTTTCACATGTCACTAATTATTATTCTTTTCGGTTTTCAAAAAACGTAAAACCATTCTTAGCTTGTGAAACATACAAAAGTAGGCAATGAGCCACATTAGGTCCATGGGCTAGAGTTTGCCAACTCTTTTTCTATCCCACGTTATTTGACTTTGGGTTTATAATTTTTCTGAAATCCTCACCCATTAGCTACCACTTATGGGGAGCTGAAGTATACACCAACATTCTAAGCATTTACATATATATGTTAATGAATGTGTTCTTTGTAACCACGCGGTGAGGGAGATGCTATTATCATCTCAATTTTACAGATGAAGAAAATGAGCCACAGGGAGATGAACTAATTTGCACCAGGTTGTACTAAGCTAGGAAATGGGGGAGTCTAGATTGCAACCCAGGCAGTCCCACCCCAGGGCTGGCATGTTAAGCACGGAGCTATGCTTCCTTTCTGGTTCCTATGAGATCATGTACTTTAAAGTATTTTGAAACCCGTAAAGGTTATATAAATAGAAGTTAATAACTATCATAATTATTAGTATTACATCTTTATCTAGGTTTCTAAAGGGATTGGATAGTTATCAAATTGATGTTAATCAAAACAAAAACACCCAGGCATGCCGTGGGTTGGTATCTATTTTTCTGTCCATCTTAGCATTCAAGATTTTTTTTTAAAGATTTTATTTATTTATTTGACAGACAGAGATCACAAGTAGGCAGAGAGAGAGAGAGGAGGAAGCAGGCTCCCCACGGAGCAGAGGGCCCGATGCAGGGCTCGATCCTAGGACCCTGGGATCATGACCTGAGCTGAAGGCAGAGGCTTTAACCCACTGAACCACCCAGGTGCCCCAGCATTCAATATTTTTAAGCTCTAAATTTTCGTCACAAATAAGTAATGCAGGAGAATTCTTCCTATACCTAGTGTGCTATTTGCCTCCATTCTCTCTGAACTTGGCACTACATCTCAGTTCTGATTAAAACCAAACTGAAGCTGCATATGTGAAGGAAGCTGCATATCAATAAGGGTTGATTATTGATATATAATAACCAATATATTATATATTGTTATATATAATATAAGTTGTTGTTTTTATTTTTTTCCCACTCTTTCACTTCTTTTAGGTTCTTAAATTAGATAGCAGGAGAGACTTGACTTAATTATGGAGAATACTTTGGAGCCAAATGGAAAATTATACTACTACTTACTCAGATGCCAGGGTAATTAGAGCCCAATTATTTCTCTCATTTGGCACTAATGAATGAAGATCAATTAAAAAAATAATATAACTGCTAATTGCTTTTATTGAGCGGAGAACTCTAAGCAGCTGAAATTGTCTACTCTTTCACTAATTGAAAATACTAAATGAAGGCAACCCAGAGTGTGATTGTCTCCATGTCATTTTAGAGCAGTTTGATTTTCAAAAACCATGCAGATGGCCAAAGCCTTGTATTAGACTCATTTCCTGGGTACAGCCCACTAGTCTTTCTTCCATAAGGAAAGTCAAAACATGGCTCAAGAAATTCCTGGCTCCCTAGTGATAACATCAGGTTTGTTGGCAGGACTTTATTGTTGCTTCTGGGTTGGTCGTGCCTCTGCTAAGATGGAATGTCTGATTTGCTTGGCTATTTTACTTTTCTCCTGATTAGTATATCCATTTCATCAAATGTATTCTGAAAACAACATTTATTTGAGTGTATCAAAATCTGATTGAAAGAGACATCTCCTTGATTAAAACTTTTGATTCAGCTTATGTGGTTATGGACTTACCTGCTCAAAGATAACCTTGGACTTCAGTTTGCCGTTTAACAGAAAGTTTAAACAGCATCACTGTAACAAAATGAAACAATAAAAATAAACCCCAAGCTTATGTTATTTTATTTTACTAGCATTTTTTTTTTTTGAGGGGATGGTATAAGAACTGTATTTCGGTCGGTTTGTTTATGGTCTGAATACAGATTCCCATGAATGAGTTACAGGATAGCTTGACACGATACATCCTACAGACGAAGTAACGGCGCCATTTTTAACAAGGAGTTCTCCTTCCTGCCCAGCCCCACGCGCGCTTCACACAATCTACTGACCTTTGCAATTCACAAGATATGTTTACCTCTATTATCTCATTATGCCCTCAAACAACATTAGGAAGTAAATAAGGCAGGTTTTATCTTTAATTTACAAGCAAAAAAAAAAAAAAAAATGAGGCTTCAGAGACCTTACAGGGCACCCAGACATCAAAACCAATGGTGTTGATCCCACTGTGGTCTCCATGAATGGTGACCCCCCGCCCCCCAGTTGTGCAGTATGAAACCTATGTAGTCAAAGACAGCACCTAATTTTGACTCCTAATTCAGATTTAAAGAAGATCCAAACAGAAAAGCAAAAGAAAATTCTGAAATGCGTGAGTCAGAATGCAGGCAAACCCTAAAACATTTGCCCTCAGCATTTCCCCAGCTGAAAAAGAAATGAGTGTGACCAAAGTCTGAATCAGCTTTGGTCATCTGGGCTTGGCTTTAGGGCTGAGCAAGTGGAAACTCAGAAGAATAAATCCACTCTGTCCTGTAATGCAGTCGAAATGGTACGTGTCTGTCCCATGTTCGGATTGTGCGGTTACACTAGTAAGGAAGGCCTCTTTAGTGGGGATTCTAAACCCACTAATCAATGTTTGGCCCCCGGTGGCTCTGGACTTCCCGGTTAAGTTCTCAGGAGAACTTAATCAGGAGAAGGTGGGGGTCAGGTGAAGGAGAGCTGGTTAGCTTTCTAACAACCAGGGGCCTCAAATTATTACTGCCAAATGAGGTTGTGCGTAGGTCCTAGAGGAACAGTGACAGGATTCAAAGAAGATGCTATTTTTTGTGTGTCTTGTCACTGCCTTTTCCCAACTGTAGTTCACTGTTAACTACCACTTTCTTTTTAATAACCCCATTTTCACCTTGTAAATAGTAGTGCTACACCTCATTGTGGGCTTTGTGTGTGTGTGTGTGTGTGTGTGTGTGTGTGTGTGTGTGTTTTGTATATTAGAAACATAACTTTGCTAAGTGAACACATTTAAAATAGTCCATATTTTTTTCACCCTATTTTGGCATGTTTTCATTTAGAACAAAAGATAGCAAGAGTTTAAAAAATAGGAAGTAACTTTTTTTGTTTTTTTTCTCCCCAATGCTGAGAAGCTTGATGAGTGTGCTGGGGATAAAGGAGGGCAGCACACTTGGGATCAAGTCTGACTCTTCCAATTCTAAGCCTTGAGCAAGGTTCTTCTTTTAAAAATCTCAGCTTCCTCATCACTACAATGAGGACCATTATAGTTAACTTTCTCATAGTATTGTCCTGAGAATTAATGAGATCTTGCTGGTCAAGAGCTGGGCTTAATACCTGCCACTGAGTAATGCTCACTATGTGTGAGACCTAAGTATTTGTCTCTTTAACTAAGATTAACACCTCAATCTTTGGGGAAATTCCAGGTGAGTGGTGTGTTTCCCAAAGGTGTGGGGTAAAAAGGGGAGTTCTGGGGCTGAAAATGACACTTGGTTCACTAACTAACTCAACAAATATTTATTGGGTTTTGCTATGAGGAGATCTCTCCAAGGCATGGGAGAGGCAGGGGTGAACAAAACCATAGACTTAGAATAAAACCCAAAAACCTCCCTTAAAGAAAGGGAGGTAGTCAAAGTAACTGGGGAGCTGATTTCCAGAAAGAGGGAAGAAATAGAAAGGCCCTGAAGTCCAGGAATGAACTTGGTTTGTTCGAGGGATAACAGCTCAGGGTGTCCAGAGCAGAGGATGTGTGTTGGATGAGGACAATGACAGAAAATGGCATCAGGAAGAGATGTGGGCACAGTGTGTAGGTCTGTGTAGACCAAGTGAATGACTTTGGGTTTTATTCTAAGTCTGTGGTGGGAAGCTAATGGGTTAGACACAAGAGAAAAAGCATCTGATTTGTATTTTTTCCAAGTTTACTTTGCATTCTGAGTAGAGGATTGATTCCAGCGGGTAAGAGAAGGAGCAGAGAAGATAGTCAGCAGGCCTTTGAGGCTGTCTGTAGGACATGATGGCAGCCTGGAATAGAGTAGTTGCCATGAAGGGTTCGAGAGGAGTAGACTGATTAAAGGTACTATGGGAGGACTCGCTGTTGGACTGGATGTGGGTGTGAGGGAAAGAGAAGAGTCAAAGATATCTAGCCTGAACAAATAGGTCAGTAATGGCATTCTTAACCAGGGCAGGGAAGACTGGAGACTTGGGGGTGTGGATGATGAAATCAAAACTTCTATTTGAGGTGGCTATTCAAATCATGTCAAGCAGGAAGTTGGATATATGAATCTAAACTTTAGAGGAGACTTCTGACCTGCTGATATTAACTTGGGAGCCATTAGCTTAAAGGTGGCATTCAGGATTCCATAATGTATCTTAGTATTGATTAACACAAGTGTAGGGCTTATCATCTGTCTCTTCCCTTGTATGTTCAGTATGTTCAGTCATTGGGTCTTAAACTTTGCTATGGTTTTCCATATTTCAAAATCGTTTAGAGGAGTTTATTAAAAATATGATTGCTCAAAGTTATATTTCTTAGACAGTTATGCCTGTCTACATGACTTTTATCTGCTGTTTTTATTTTGTGTCATAAATATACACACATGCCTACTTCTTTTCCTTGGCCGCCTTGCCACCATTTGAGAAGAGTGTTTACAAGCATCGTAGCTATCAATATTGAGCACACTCCATATGCCAGGCCTTAATCCTCAGAACAATAAGGAGAATTTGGCAGGCAGAGACAGGTGTAAGATATCTGGTTATCAACGATGGGAAGAAGAAAAGCAACATTGGTGGTTTTGTCTTGATGTGGCTAATGGGAAAGTGTTGTCTGTATCTGAGATATTTCAGAAACTATCCACACCAATGAATGTGATCCCCTTCTATGAAACACACCTGCTCTAGTGCTCATTTATTCGAAATGTTGAGGACACAGGAAGTCAGAGTGGGGTCGGGATGGCAAGTAATTTCAATCTTTCTATAAAAACTGTGACTTGAAATTGAGGCTTGGGAAAGTTCAGGTCTATGCTGCTTGCAAGAGACAAAACCTAGACAAACTGGCTTAAGTTAAGCCTAGGGGGTTAGCTGGCTCATGTAACAGAAATGCTAAGCAAATTAAGTTTAAACAAGGCTGAATCTAAGCGCTGAAGTCAAGTTCGGCTTTTTTTTTCTTTTTAAAGATTTTACTTATTTATTTGAGAGAGAGAGATTGCAAGTAGGCAGAGAGGCAGGCAGAGAGAGAGAGGAGGAAGCAGGCTCCCTGCTGAGCAGAGAGCCCGATGCGGGACTCGATCCTAGGACCCTGAGTTCATGACCTGAGCTGAAGGCAGAGGCTTTAACCCACTGAGCCACCCAGGCGCCCCCAAGTTCGGCTTTCTGAGACGTGGACTGAGAAGAGGGCCAGTGTTACTCTGTAAACAAGAACCACCTTTCCAGTACTAGAAAAAGGACGAAAGGCTCTTGGAGAGACAAAAACAACAAATGTCCATTACAGGCAGGATGAGAGAAAGGAAAATGGACACTTGTGTCCGCGGTTATTTGAAAGGTGAGATTTTGCAGTTTTTGATTAGTATTTGAAACAAAACAAAACAAAACCCAGGACAGCAGTCTCTCAGTAAAAGGAAAGGTGATTCTTGTTTACAGAACCACACCAGCTCGCTTAGTCATATGGCCCAGGAAGGGTTTCTGTACCTCTCCAAGCCTCAGGTGTCTCATCTGCAAAATGGGGGTGAGCATGGGGTCTCCTTCTCAGAGCTGTGATAAAGACCCAGTGAAATCCGTCATGTGTGGTGCCTAGCACAGCGCTTTGCACAAAATAACCTCTCAAAACGGTGATGACTCTTTCCCCCCTCCTCTTTATTACTATTGCTCTTATTTTGGATAAACCAGGTTCACAATGATAAAATGCATATAAAGCTGACTCAGGACCTTTTATCATCTGCTTATGCTCAAAAGGACTGTGTTTTGTCTCAGAATAACAGTTTTGTGATTGACCAATACCTTGGCTTTGGGTGCAGGGAGACTAAGCTGTTTTGTCTGAGATCAGATAACCCCAGTAGTTAGCCTCTGAGCCTCAGTTTCCCGATATAATAATTCTCATAGGATTGTGAGGATAGGTTGAATAATTGATCTGTTGTGCATATTGTAGTTTCTAGACCTTGTGAGATTTTAATAAATAATAATAACAGTAATAGCATCTATCATTATTGGATCTGTAGCAATTTCTGCAAGGCAGCCTTGGGCCTTGTGAAAAGAAGGGTTCTGAGAGGAAGACAGAATTGTCCCTTGATGACAGGGCAGTTGTCACATGATGAACCTTCACCATATGGATCACCTTAGTCATCCTCGTTCTACTTGGTTGGAATGTGACATCAGTGCCGATTTGCCTGCTGGGTGTCTTTTAAGGAAGGGAGTCTTGACTCCATTCCGCCAATGATTTATTTAGATATGCCTGGGAGCGGAGAAACACAGAATGTTCTGAAAAATCAGCGTGTGCATCTTGTCCCAGGGTGATTTCATGACTGTTCATTTGCTGTTTACATGGCTTACCTCTCTAATTTATAGACTCTGAAAGCACCAGTGAATGCAACAAACTAGGTTTGGATCGCCTAATATAGTTTATGGTGCAACCATAAATTTGGAGCCATTATGGAACATTATGACTTGCAAACATCTCCCCCTGTTTTATTACTCAGGAAAAAAATGTGTGGAGCTTATAATTTCTCTAAAAACTGTAAAAACATTTAAAAAATTCAACTGGCTATGCAGTATATTGAAAGCCCAGTTTTTTTTTGTTTTTTGTTTTTTTTACTGAAACATCAGTTTATTTTAAAATACACAAGATGATGGATTCTTTAATGAAAAGAACTCATCTTCGCTCTTCCCTCTTCCAAAAAAAATTGTGCTATGCTTAAGGAGGAATTTAGCAATTAGATGATTTCTATAAAATAGTAATTGACATATGCCCTATTTTTTCTACCATCAAAGATGTTTAATTTAAATAAAAGCTTTCTTCTTCACAATCTGACATTCTCCCTGAGTTTTATCTTGTTCTAAAGTCATTATCTTACAATTAGGTCTGAACTTTGGGGTAAAACAACAACGACATGGACCAGGAACTCCAACGCAGAGACCTTCCTTGGGCTGGATCTGTCTGATGCTATCTGGGCTGAGCAGCTTTTTATCATCCTGATGTTTAAAGGGAAAGGTCTCTGTTCTGTTGCCTTCCACGCCCCCATTATTCTTTAAAGTTGGACCCGCTGAGTAGGCTGGGGCCTCTGTGTGGCAGGACAAGATATTGTTATCATAAAAATGAATGTGGAGGTCAGACATTTATCTTTGTCTCTGTCTCCCCTGCAGGATCCTGAGAAAGAAAAATTATGGATGAGGTGCTTTTATCTAAGCAAAGTTCAGATGGAGATAAATAGTGCAGGGTGGGGAGCAAACAGAAACAGAGCTAGGCGGGGGTGAGTCTTGGAAGAGAAGATTCTGTTTTATGGAATCCTATAATTGCTCCCATAGAAGGGGCCCCAGAAATGCTCTAGTGTAACTCCATCAGGGCATGGGAGCCATGCAGCAGAAGAGTGAGAAAGGGCAGATTCCTTTCAAGTTGCTCTTGCATTGGGAAATTGAGGGTCCTGGAAGGTATGGGTTAAGTGGGTGGGGAATTGGGGCCAGATGGCTTGGTATGAACTTGCCTATGTCACTTTCTGGTTGTGTATGGGCAAGAAATAGAAATTCTTTAAGCCGCTGTGTCCTAGCTGTCCAATGTGGAAGAACAATATTCCATACAACATGCATTACTGAGTATCTCCCCTAAAGTAATAGAGAGCACAGACCACCTTTCCTCCCTCCCGGCCTCCCTCTCTCCCTTCCTCCATTCCCTTCTTCCTTCCCTCCATCATTCATTCACTCAATGAGAAATAATTGAATATTTGTGAGGTAGTAATACCATTCTTGGCACTGGGGATACAATGATTTACCAGATAGGGTTCTTGATCTTGTGAATTGTACTAAAATGTTAACTACTATTATGATAATGAGTGAGGAAAACTGAGATTCTAAGAAGTCATGCCACCAAATAGTAAAGGATCTCAAAATAGAGCAGGATCTTCAGATTCCCATGCTTCTCTCCCCTTGCCCAGACCTCCTACCCCTACCCCATACTGTGCTGCTTCTACTCAGTTTGTTGCCTTCCATTTGCTGTTAAGAAATGGACTTTTTGATGTAGTGTTCAATGATTCATTAGTTGTATATAACACCCAGTGTTCATCACAATTCATGCCCTATCTTAATACCTAGCTACCCCATCCCTTCACCTTCCCTCCACCCCGCAACCCTCAGTTTGGTTCCCAGAGTCTATAGTCTCTCATGGTTTGTCTCCCTCTCTGATTCCCACACCCCCGCCACACCTTCAGCTTTCCCTCCCTTCCCCTATGATCTTCTGAGCTATTCATTTTGTTCCACTTATGAGTGAAACCACATGATAATTGTCTTTCTCTGCTTGACTTATTTCACTTAGCATAATCCCCTCCAGTTCCATCCATGTTGATGCAAATGGTGGGTGTTCATCCTTTCTGATGGCTGAGTAATATTCCATTACATGTATGAACCACATCTTCTTTATCTATTCATCTGTTGAAGGACACCTTGGCTCCTTCCACAGTTTGGCTATTGTGGGCTTTGCTGCAATGAAAATTGGGGAGCAGGTGCCCCTCTTTTCACTACATCTGTATCTCTGGGGTAACTCCAGTAGTGCAATTGCTAGGTCATAGGGTAGCTCTATTTTTAGTTTTTTTGAGGAATCTCCACACTGTTTTTCAAAGTGGGTGTACCAGTTTGCATTCGTAACAATAGTGTAAGAGGGTTCCTCTTTCTTCATAACCTCTCCAACATTTGTTATTTCTTACCTTATCAATTTTCGCCATTCTAACTGCTGTAAGGTGGTATCTCATTGTGGTTTTGGTTTGTATTTCCCTGATGGCTAATGATGTTGAACATTTTTTCATGTGTCTGTTAGCTATTTGTATGTCTTCTTTGGGAGAGTGTCTGTTCATGTCTTCTGCCCATTTATTGACTGAATTATTTGTTTTTTGGGGTGTTGAGTTTGAGAAGTTCTTTATAGATCTTGGATACCAGCCCTTTGTCTGTAATGTCATTTGCAAACAGCTTCTCCCATTCTGTGGGTTGCCTCCAACTAATGATGTACAATATGGAGGCTAACTAAACATTAAAAAAAAAAAAGAAAAGAAAGAAACAAAACAGATGAGCAAAGGGGAAAAGAGAGAAAGAGAAGCAAACCAAGAGACAGACTATTAACTATAGAGAATGCATTGATGGTTACCAGAGGGGAGGTGGGTGGGAAGATGGGTGCAATCAGTAATGGGGATTAAGGAGTGCACCTGTGATGAGCACCAGGTGAGGTCTGGAGGGGCTGAATGACTATACCGTATACCTGAAACTACTTTAACCCTGTGTGTTAATGGGAAATTAAATAAAACTGAAAATATGTTATAAAAACAAAGAAATAGATTTTTAAAAACACAAACTGTGTATTTTTTAAGCACAGTTTTAGATTTATAAAAAAGATTGTGAAGATAGCATGAGAATCTCCATATACCTCACAGTTTCCCCTAAATCTTACATTAGCATGGTCCATTTGCTGCAATGAATGAACCAATATTGACACTTGGGTTTTTCTTTTAACCTAATGTTCTTTTTCTGTTCCAGGATCCCACCAAGACAGCACATTGCATTTAGTCTTCATGTCTCCTTGGCCTCCACTGGGCTGTGTCAGTGTTTCTGACTTTCCTTATTTATTTATTTTTTAAAAGATTTATTTATTTATTTTCAAGTTGGGGAGGGTCAGAGGGAGAGAGAAAATCTCAAGCAGACTCCCCATTGAGACTCCTCACAGGGCTCAATCCCAGGACCCTGAGATCATGGCCTGAGCCAAAATCAAGAGTGGGACACTTAATCAACTGAGCCACCCAAGGACCCCTGACTTTCCTTATTTTTGACAACCTTGACAGTTTTGAGGAGTACTGGTTAAGTATTTTGCAGAATGTCCCTCAGTTGGGATTTGTCTGATGTTTTCTTCACCATTAGACTGCCCTGATGTATTTTTGAGAGGAAGACCACCGAGGTTCAGTGCCATTTTCATCACATTATATCAAGAGTACACACTACCACATGGCAGATCACTGTTGATATTGACCTTGATCTCCTGGATGAGGTGGTATTTGTTAGTTGGCCCCTCTTTCGTCATCCTTTCCATACTGCAGTCTGGGGAAGGGAGTCAGTATGTGGAGCACACACGTGTGGAGTGGGAAATGACGCTCCATCTCCTTGAGAGGAGAGCATCTGCATGAAGCATTTGGAATTCTTCTGCACAGGAGGGTTTTTTTTTTTCTTTTTCTTTTTTAAATGCATTCAACCATTTACTTGTATCAGTATGAATTCATGGATACTTATTTCATACTTCAAGTTGCAATCCAGCACCCTTTTTCTTATTATGTTGCTCAAATTATTCCAGGTTTGGTCACAGACAGCTTTTTCAATTAGCTCCTGTTATGTCCTTGACATGCCTTCACCCATGTGCTGGGTATGTGTTGCTGTTGTTTGTTTGTTTGTTTTTTTAGTACTTCTCACTTCCTGGCACTACAAGTTTCTCTAGGTTTATCTTGTATATCTTCTCTCTAGTCCTTGAATCAGCCATTTCTCTAAGGAGCTCGAGCTCCTTTTTATTGGAGAATGGTAGTAAAAATCAGTATCTGGACCCTGGGTGAGCTCATTGCTACCCTGGTACTGTTGCTTCTATGCACTCCTAGCTGACAGAGTGAGGAAATATATGTGTGCTTACTAACTTCTACATATGTACATATCTATAATTATATTGATGTGTAACTTTCTGTATGTAAAGTGAGCCAAACATGAGTTCATACTAATGTTTCCAATACCAATCCATTATCACACAGGTCGTTCTTGCCTCTTCTCTTCTCCTATTTGTAAATTTCCAATTTAGCAATAACAGATAGTTTCCACTATGCACCATCCATTTACTTATTCAATTTCAATATACATGTTTGATGGTACCAGAATTGTTAACCTACACTCCTATGTTAATCAACTTTATTACCAGCAAAGAGTGTTTCTGTACCCATTCTCTTCTCTTCTTTATGATGAACTTACAGATCCTGTACGTTTCCAAAGTCTGCATCTTTTTCTCCAACCCCCTTTAGAGAGATCTTCTCATACATTTGTAATGCTGTCAGATTGCTTCATCACATTCCGTATTCTGTCCTGGGATTTCCAATCTCCTAAATAATTTCTTGAAAATTTGCATACATTATGGTCAACTCTTTGTACTGTAAAGCTTAATGGGCTTTGACAAATGTAGTATCATGTATCCACCATCGCAGGATCATACAGAATAGTTTTACCATCCTGTAACTCCTTGATGCTTCCCCCTTTGAACCCTATCCCTTCCACCAAGCCCTTGGTAACCACTGATCTTTTCCCCATTGTTTAGTTTTGCTTTTTTCCAGAAAGTCATTTCACTGGAGTCATAGAATATGGTGCATTTACAGAATATGGTGCTGCTTACAGTTTTTAGTAGCTATGAATAAAGTTGCTGTAAACGCTCACAGGCAGTTTTTGTGAAAATATAAGTTTTCAAAGCAGGTGGGTAATCATCTAGGAGATGATAGCTGAATTTTATGCTAACACTATGTTAAGCTTTCTAGGAAAATGCCAAAATGTTTTCCAAAGTGGCTGTATTATTTGGCGTTTCTACCAGCAATGAATGAGAGATCTTGTTCCACATTCTTGCCAGCATTTGATGTTATAAATTTAAAAAAAAATTGCCATTCTAATTGGTGTATAGTGATATCTCATCATTGTTTTAATTTCTAATTCCCCAATGAAACTTTCTTCCTAATAAATCTTTTCATATGCCCATTTATCATATATATCTTATTTACCATGTACATTTTCTTTTGTGAGGCCTCTGTTCACGTTTTCTGATTTTTTTTATTGAGTTGTTTTGTTCCTTTCTGTTAAGTTTTAAGAACACAAGTCCTTTATCAGATACACCTTTTGTAAATATTTTCTCCTAGGCCGTCGCTTGGCTTTGATTTTCTTAATAGTGTCTTTCACAGAGCAGAAGGTTTTAATTTTTATAAAGTCCACTTTACCAATTTTTTCCCCATGGATCATGCTTCCAGTGTTGTATCTAAAAACTCATCGTCAAACCCAAAAATCACTAGAGATTTTCTCCCTATATTTTGATCTAGAAATTTTATAGTTTTGCAGTTACATTTAGCTATATGATCCATTTTGATTTAAGTTTTGTGGAAGGCATAAAATCAGCATCTGGATCGATTTTTAGTTTTTTTTTTTAAATTTGTTTTGCTTATGGAGGTCTGGTTGTTCCAGTGTTATTTGTTGAAAACACTCTTCTTTTTCCATGGAGTTGTCTATGTACCTTGGTCAAAGATCAGTTGGCTATATTTGTGTGAATCAATTTCTGGGCTCTCTATTCTGTTCCATTCAACCATGTGTCTTTCTATAATGTCATGCTTTTTGGTGATGATAGTTCTATAGTAAGTCTTGAAATTTGGTAGTATGTCTTAAATTTGTGTATTTATTCTCCAGTATTGTGTTGGCTATTCTAGGTCTTTTGTCTTTATATATATAGTTTAGTATAATTTTGTTGATATCTAAACATCAGTGTGCTAGGCTCTTGATTGGGTTTTGTTGAATCCCTACATCATGTTGAGGTGAATTGACATTTTAAGACTATTGAATTTTCCAATCCATGGACACAGAATATTTCTCCATTTATTTTATATCTTCTTTGATTTTTTTTTAAAATCAGAGTTTTATACTTTTCCACGTATACAGATCCTGTACATATTTTGTTAGATTTATATCTAATTATTTTATTTTTTATGCTATCATATGTGGTAATTTAAAAAAAAGAACCCTTCAGATTCTTATTGTTCATTGCTGGCATATAGGGAAACAACTGACTTTTGTATACAAAACTTGTTTCCACCAATATTCCTATGCTCACTTGTTTGTTTCGGGAGGTTTTGTTTTTATTATTGTTTGTTTGTTTTTCAATTCTTCGGGATTTTCTACATAGACAATCATGTCATCTGTGAACAAAGACAGTTTTATTTCTTCCCAAATTGAATACGCTTCATTTTCCTTTCTTAGAGCACTAGGTAGAGCTTCTAGCATACATGAATAAGAGCAGTGAAAAGGGACATCCTTGCCATGCATGTTCCTAATCTTAGAGAGAAGGTAACCATTTCTCAACATTAAAGATAATGTTACTCTATAATTCTTCGATAGATATTCTATATCAAGTTGAGGAAGTTCCCCACTCATCTTAGTTTGCTGAGTTTTTATTATGAAGAAGTTCTGGATTTTGCAAATGCTTTTTCTGCGTAAATTGCTATGATCGTATGATCTTTCTTCTGTAGTCTGTAGATGTGGATTAGATTAACTGATTTTAGAATGTTGAGTCAATCTTGCACATCTGGAATAAATACCATTTGGTAATTTTGTATGATTTTCTATATTATTGGAGTTTATGTGCAATATTTTTGTTGAGGATATTGATCTATAATTTTCCTTTGCTGCGATGTCTTTATCTTTTTTGGGTGTTGGAGTAATACTGGCATCCTAGAATGAGTTGGACAGTTTTCTGTTTCTATTTTCTGGAAGAGACTGTGGAGTATTGGTATCATTTCTTCTTTACAGGTATGTGAAAGTTTTCTAGTGAAACCAACTGAGCTTAGTGGTTTTTAATTAATTATTAATTTAATTACTATAATAAACAAGGACCTATTCAGATTATCTTTTATGGCTTTTGTGAATTTTAGTAGTTTGTGCTTTTTGAAGAATTGGTTTATTGCTGCAAGTAATTAAGTTTGTGGGCATAGTGTTATTTATATATTCTTTGATTATAGTTTTAATGTCCATGGGATCATAGAGATTTTTTGTTTGTGATGTTAGTAATTTGTATCTTCTTTCTTTTTCTTTTGGTTAGCCTAGTTAGAAGGTTGTCAACTTGACTGATCTTTTCAAAGAATCAGCTTTTGGTTTTGTGGACTCTCTCTATTATTTCTTGTTTCAATTTCAGTGATTTCTCTAGATTTTGTTACTTCTTTTTTCCTCCTTCATTTAGACTTGGATTAGTCTTCTTTCTCTAGTTGCCTAATATGAAAACTTAAATTACTAGTTTTTAGATGATTCTATTTTTCTAATATATGCATTGAATGCCATGAATTTCTAAGCACAGCCTTCCCCGAATTCCACAAATTCTCATTAGTTGTATTTTCACTTTTACTTAGCTCAAAATATTTTAGACTTTCTTATGAGACTTTTTTTTTCAACCATGTGTTATTTAGAAGTATGGTATTTAATTTTCAAGTATTTGGGGGTTTTGTTATTTGTTAATTCTATTGTAATCTGAGAACATAAATTTGTTAAGATTTGGTTTTATGGCTCAGAATGTGGTTTTCCTTGATGAATGTTCCACGCAAGATTGAAAAGAATGTGTATCCTGCTGTTTTTGGGTGGAGTATTCTATAGGTGTCAGTTGGACTGAGTAGACTGGGAGTGCTGGTCAGATCTGCAAATTCCTGCCTGCTTAATCTATCAATTACCAAAAGAGGGTATCAAAGTCTTTAACCATAATAGTTGATTTCACTATTTATCATTGCAATGCTATCAGTTTTTGCCCCACATGTTTGACACTGTTGTTGGATGCATACGTGTTTAACACTGTTCAATGTTCTTAGAGACTTGACCTCTTTATCAATGAAATCCCCCTATTTATTCCTGATAAATTTCTTTTTCTGAAATAAACATAAGTTTATATGGGAGGTGATCCCAAGATCCAGGATCAAGAATGAGGGAATGAAGAGAGTAAAACAGGGAAGGAACAAAAGCCAACAGCAGTCATTGAGGCTGTCACTCTTGGAAATGGGACACTGATTGTGCTGGAACAGCTGAGATACATGTGGAATGCTTCCCAGAACTGTTTACTCCAAAGATGGGAAGTTGGAACATTTATCTACTAGCTCTCATTCCTTTTTGGGTGACGGTGACCCTGGGGGCATTAACTTCCCCACACTTAGAGGCTGGGCTTGCTATGAGTCCAGTAGAGTCCAGCAGAGCCAGAAGCTGCTAAGGTAGGATATAAGGTGTGGCCATGCTCTTGATGTGAGTGTCCCCTGCCAGCCTAAGGTGCGTAGAATTGTCCACTGCAGCTCTGACTAGAATAGGAAGCAAGCCATCCTAATGAGATGCAGTGCAAAACCAGGCATCTGCTATGATGGGTTTCTACTGCAATTCTTGGTGTGGATAAGTATTGTAAAATACACCAGTATACTTTCCTACCTGGAGAGTGCCAAGGGATGCTATTTATGTCTCCTCACTATGCTGAAAGCCATCTTAAATAAGCATACTAAGTAAAACCATGGTACTTACTATAGCCTGCAGCTTTAAAATAATATTTTTGGCTGTTCACTTCCACTCAGAGGGCTGCTCCTTTGCAGATGGATGCAAATTCTGAAGCTGGGATGGTAGTATACACACAGAATGAGACTGATCCCTTGTTTGAACATTGAGGCATTAGCAGGTCATCTCTGCCTGAACATCCATTCTTCTCAAACCCCATTATATCCTTGGATGCATTTATTTCTCATGCTTCCTCTGTAAATTATGTGTAGCAAAAGATACAGTTCTCTCAAAGGATCAGCTAGTTGAAGTGTGTTCAGATAACTCAGTTGTCTAACTGAGGTGTCGGTAACTTGCAATTTCTCATGACAGGAGGCCAGAAGGCAGAGGAAAGAATCACCGTCACAGTCAGTATAATTGACTCTTCTCACCATGAGAGGCTGGAGGTGCTGCTCCATAATGGGGGCCGTGAGAAGAAAGCTTGAAACCCAGGGCATTCATTCGGGATGTCTCTTGCTGTTTCCATACCTGTTGATAATGGTCTATGGGGAAGTGCAATAACCAGTCTCACAGGGGCAAGGAAACTACGGGGCTCAGACCTTCTGAAGGTGGATATTTGAGTCATTACTAGAAAAACATCCCAGCTGGAGTGCTAGCCAAGGGGGAAGGGTATCCAGAACGGTTGGTGGAAAGAGGTCTACCGAATAGCGATTCTGGCCTCAGGGCTGGCTGCAGCTGTCATTTGGCTGGTTCGCCGCCCCACCCCCCTCCCCCAGCTTGCATTAAGTCTTTGCAGAGATTGTGGTGGCTGCCACTTTAAAGAAACTGGGTAATTATTTGACCTGAGAGAGTAAACACAGAGCTGAGTGGTTCAAAGGGTAAACTCTATCACACACAGTGTGTGTGTCACCTCAGAACTTCTTATCTGTTCTTATCTTCCCCTCTTATTTTAGCCAATCTAGGGTAAGCCGTGGTTCCTCTCATGCTTCAGCCCTTGCCAAAATGCTTTCTTTTGGGCTTCCAGGGCACACCTCCTGCTTTCTGTTCTAGAATCGCTTTCTTGCTATGGTGTGGGATGCTCTTGGCAATCCACATGGCACTCACGCAGGCACAGTGCATGGGGCAATAATTGATTCACATAGAGGAAGAGCCCCGGTTAGTGCTGCTTCTTTCATTCCTGAGGGTGGATGGACCTGAGACACATTTCGTCTGGCTTCTCTGAAAGCCCCATGGCATGAAGCACCCAGACTCCCCTAGCAGTTTAGGATTGTCAGTGACACATCCGGGTATTTGGTCTCATTCATTTCCCTGTGTTTATCTCTTCATCCTACACTTCCAGATGAGCTACATGAACATAAGTCCATTTTTTTTTTAGGGGCCACTTGTGGGGAAATATAAAATGAATCAAAATTAAAGCAGATAAAGAAGCATAATTTTTACATGGACAGTGAACATTTCCCCAATTTTATGTAAATTAAGAACCAAAGCATCTTAGTAATAGTTACCGTTTTGTTCAAATGAACACACATAATATTATTCAAAGCATCAAGGGCTCTACGCAGGTATAATACTGAGAAAAGTCCTCTACCAGCCAGATTACAACCCCTGGATAGAACTGCAGAGTGGACAACGATCCAAAAGTTGTGAGGGGTAAGTACAAAAATGTTGCTATGTTTTTAGCCCCTGAGAGTGGGACTGGAGGAAGGTGCAGTTTCTCTAGTTGGATGGTGAGGACAGTTATCATTTCTTTTTTTGTTTGTTTAAAGATTTTATTTATCTATTTCACAGAGAGAGAACATGAGAGAGAGCAAGAGCACAAGCAGTGGGGAAGAGTAGAAGGAGAAATGGACTTCCCATTGAGGAGGGAACCCCATGTGGGACTCGATCCTACTACAACCCTGGGAACATGACCTGAGCTGAAGGCAGATGCTTAACCGACTGAGCCTCCCAAGCACCCAACAGTTATCATTTCTAAAAGCACATTATCATTTTCCTACTCTTTTGATTCATCTCATGTTCTCACCATTGATGTTTCAATTAGGTACTGAAGAGAGTGATTCTCATGGTTCTTCTAACATCTTTTCATTATGTACTGCATTCATTAATGATGCTTCACGTAAAATGTACTACTTTTTGAGAATATTTATTTTCGAATTTTTATTTATGTACAGTGAAGCACTGCAAATACAGTGGTTTAAAACAAAACATCATTGGGCTCAGGTATCTATAAGCTATAGTGAGAATATCTTGTCTTTGCTCCACCTAATATTAATGGTGGCAGCCCAGAGGCTACAGTCTGCAGAGGATCCCATGTCTGGAGTATAAGCAGGGTGTCAGCTGGGGCTGTGGTGAGAACTGTTGGCCGGAGCACCTACATGTAGCCTCTTCATGTGGTCTGGGATTCCTCATAGCATGGTGGCTGGATTCTAAGAGGATTCTAAGCATTTCAGGAGAGAAAGAGAGAGAGAGAGAGAGAGAGAAGCAGAAGCTCTCTCATTTTTTCTAACATAGGCTCCAAAATTCCACAGTATCAGATTCATCTCATTCTGTTCAATAGAAGTAAGTCACTAAGTTGGTCCATATTCAAGAAAAAGGGAATTTGAGTCCACACTTTCTTTGATAGGTCGAAGAGCAAAGAATTCATGACATGTTATAAAACCACCATAGTATACGTGAAAAATGAGAGCTCCCCCTGCTTCTCGTGTAACTATGACAATTTGTCAAGAGAATGACTTGTTTCATGATGTTTGATCTTATTTTCTAGAGCAATTCTCCAATAAGACTTTCCGTAATGACCTCAGTGTTCTCTATCTGTTCCATTCAATACAATAGTCACTAACAAGATATGGTGATTGACCTCTTGCCATATGGCTAATGGAACTGAAATTTAAATTTTATTGAATTTTAATTAATTTACATTAAATAGGTGCTTGTGTATGGTGGCTACTAGAGTAGACAGCTCAGTTCTAGAACAGCAAGTAAAGAAATAGAGTTCAAATTCCAGCAGTGATGTAAGTGTTGGACAGGCTTTCTAGTACAACCCTACAACATTCCAATTACAAGCAAAATTCTTCCAGGCCTGACTGCATTCAGAGTACAAATGGAGCTGATTTGGCCTAGGATGTCCTAGAGAGGAGAAATTTCCCAGCGTGTGGGTGTGGAAAAGCAGAATAATCACTGGGGAGAAGAGTCAGGACAACTCCTCAGGTGGGCAAGATGCTGGAATGGTTTAGACATGCAGCTCCTTGCTCAACAATCTGTCTCTTCACACAGAGACTCCAGCCAACTCATTCTTACATCAAGTGTGAGCACTCCTTAATCCAAGTGAGCACTTGGATCTCACAGGATGATGACTTCTGAAATTCTTGTGTGCGCCTGCCTCCTGTGCCTGCTTCCCCTAGCCTCTTTGCCCTCCTTGCACTTGTCCTTCAAGCTCCTTAGTCTTGAAACTTGTGATTCTGGAGTCACAATGTTGAAAAAGTCATGGCTAGCCCATCAAAATCATGAGAAATCATCATCCCCCAGTTTTTCTTGATCATCCACTATGTATAAGGTTCTATGCTGGGTATATCACTATGAATTAATTTCTACCATTGGGATGCTATCTTCTAGTTGGTGAGATTTAATAGAACAGCTAACATTTATAGAGAGCCTACTATTTGTCAAATATTATGCTTTTTTAAAATGAATATGATCTCATTTATCCTTTTAAAATTTTATGACACAGAGACTTTTTTATCCAGGCTTTATAGATGGAGAAGCTGATGTTAAAATAGCTCACCCAAAATAAAACATCTATTAAGTGGTTGAGTAGATTTGAACCTAGGCTGAGTGAATGCCAAAATCTGTGCTCATAACCACTCAACCATGCTTATGTCCCATTATTCTGAATAGCATTTCCCACTTCTTTGGGGACTCATTTGTGACAAAGCCAGGTCACTAATAGTTGGAAAGAGTTAGCAGACTTCCTGAAGGACACCAAGGCATTGGTCTTGGAGGCATACCAAAGAGTACAGGTGGTAAAATTTGCTCATCTGCCCCAAAGACATGACAATGGGCTGAGGAAGGAGTTAGTGAGACAGGCTGTGAGAATTTTTTTTTTTCAGCATGATGGAAGAAATATCTTTAGATATTTCAGAATCTAAATATTGGAAGAAAATATCTTTAGAACAAAAACTAGGTAACTAGGAGGGAGTAAGAGAAAAGTGACAGGCTTTTTAAGAGTCACAGATTCCACGGAAGGTCAGGTCCTGCCAACTTACTCTACCTGGGAAGGAATGTTACATTAGGTGTGCGTGTTTCAACTTACTGAGCTCATCAGAAAGCCGTGAGGAATTGCATTCAAATGCCAGCATAAGCCTCTCTGAGACAATGAACAGATCCATATCACTACGAAATACAATTTGAAGGACTTTTATTAACTGTAAGGAGGGGAAAATCTCTCTAATAGAGGGTACACAAGAAAGATAGGTAATTTAACAGGATGATCACTTATATAAAATTAAATATGAGATAGAGATCAATTGTTCAAGTCCTGGATTAGAGACATGGGTTCAGATCCCACCTGTGTCATTTACTAGCTTAGTAACTCTGGAAAATATACTTAACATCCTTCCATATTCCTTGTGAGAAAAGTCGAGACAATTAATAAGAATGTACTTTCAGGTTACTTGTGAGGATTAGATGAAATAATTCATGTAAAATGCTTAGTGTCATGACTGCCACATAATAATGCTCATTAAATGATGGCCGCCCTTGTTTTTAAAAAGTCAATGGAGAACAGTGTGGCCTCTGGACCACCATCTACCGGATGTGAATCCTCATCCTGCGTAATAAATATGCCATCTCAGGCAGGCTGTGTTATCTCTCTGTGTCTCATTTTCTCACTTATAAAATGGAGATAAAAATAACCCCTCACACCTCACACCTATTAAGATGGATATTATAAGAAAAAAAAAAACAAAAAAGTAAGTATTGACAAGGATATGGGAAAATTGGAACTCTTGTGCACTCTTGTTGGGAATGTACAATGTGCAGGTGCTGTGGAAAACAGTATAGTGGTTCATAAACGAATTACACATAGAATTATAATATGGCCCAGGAATTCTAGTTCTGAGTATATGCTCAAAATAACTGATGTCAGGGATTTAGGCATTTTTATACCTTCAAAGCATTATTCCCAATAGCCAAAAGGTAAAAGGAACCCAAGTGTTCACTAATATACAGATGACTGACGAACAAAATGGTGTGTACACAAAATATATTGTTATTCAGCCTTAAAAAGCAAGTGAACTTTGACACATATTTCAACGTGGGTGAACCTTGAGGATATGAGGATATGATGCTAGTTGAAATACTATAGGCTTCCTCTTACATGAGGGTCCTAGAGGAGCCAGATTCACAGAGACAGAAAGTGGACTGGTGCTTGCCAGGGGTCGGCGGAGTGAGGAATGGGGAATTAGATTTTAATGGTACAGAGTTTCACTTTGGGAAGATGAAAAACTTCTGGAGATGGGTGCTGATAATGGTTGTGCACGATAACGTACTCAGTGACAATGAACTGTACTGAACATTTAAAAATGGTTCCGATGATGAATTTTATATTATCTGTATTTTATCATAATAAAAGAGACATAAGTTATCAACTGTGTATATTACTACCTGGGACTGCATCTGAAGCTTTGCTATGATGATGATGATGTTTATCAGGAGTATTATTTATTTTACATCTTTGTGCCCTAACCCCATGGAAGGCTGCATAAATTAACATCCGCTTTGTTTTCATATGACAAGGATAATCATCCCCCAAGAGTTAAACAAAAGATTAGCCCTCAGACCAACCTATCTGCCAGATTCTTCAGAACACTGATTATTTAATGTATGAAAAAAATGAATATTAATGACTTTCAATTTCTTTCTTTCAGCTTTATGACCAACCTTGTAGCATCAAAATAAAGAGGATAAAAATGCAGGAAGACTATATCGAGGGCTTATTATTTTTTTCAATAAAGATGTTTAAAATTCAGGTGTCTTACTAGGGATAGAATCTTGGAGGAACATTGAAAACAAAATATGTCATCTCATCATTAGTTAAAAGATGCAGAAAAATTCTGCAAACCATGAGGCTGGAAGAAATCACTCACATGCTAAAACGAATAATAGTAATTTTCAAATACCAAACTACTTGAGCTGTCACCTTCAGGAAAACTGCATGTTCCCACTGACAGTAATTCCTAACGCTGGGGAGGAAAAGGAAACTAAGTGACAGGCTTGTTCGACTTTGCTAATTTCAAAGGCTGAGGCTTATTTCTGGGATTTGTCTGAGAACTGGGGTCCCTGTGACGAAAGCCACCCATTGAATCAGCTGACTCCAGCACTGAAGCTTTCTACTTATTATTTGTGTAGACTGATGGGTGACAGAGTTGAAGAAATGAAATGCAGGGGTTAAGTTCAAGGCCTGAGGAGTCAGACTGTTCCAAATCCTTGCCTAGCCATGAGATTGTGAACAGATGACTGAGGTTCCTCATCTCAAAGGAGTGATAGTAATAGCTTCTGCTCAGCACTGTTGTGATACTACACAACACATAGATATAATTGATAATTAGATACTTTGGTTATTGAATAATAATTTAATATTATTGAATAATAATATTGGTTTGGTTATTGAATAATAATTACATAATAAATTAGAGAAGAACTGATAAATAGTAAGGTAATAAGATAGTACAGGTGAATGGTCAATAAACATTAATGGTGGGGGTAATGATGAGGGAGATGGTAATGATGATAAAAGAGCCCGAGGACCTCACTCCTCATTGTGTTGTCACAAATGCTGTGGGGAATGTTTTGTAGATGACTAAACTTACTTGACCAAGAATGCTTTTAGCAATTAGTGACAGAAAACCCAATTGAAAGTGGCCTACAAAATATGTAACGGTGTTCGGAGAGCGCATTCTTGGTCACACTTGTTGGCTCAGAGCCTCAGTGATCTAAAGGATAGCCTATCTGGGAATCCCTTGACCCTTTTGTCATTCTAGCTGCCTTTTGGTGCCAAGATGGCTGCTGTCTCTCCAGATACCAGTGTAAGCAGGAACAAGGGGCAATGGATAGCATCTTCTTTCATTAGGAAAGCAAAAATTTATCCAGAAACCCAAGTGGCATTTTGGTCACAGACTATTGGCCAGGAAGGCCACTTCTTACTACAAAGAAGCCTGAGAAAGTATTTAGCCCAGTTATATCGCTGCTTCAAACCAACTGGGTTTGGACAATGAGGAAGAAGGAGGAAGCAGATGAAGTTACCTCTCCTACACTTGCCCTCACGGTTTTCCATGGGGAAAATGGGGTGAGACGTGAAGGCTAACGCACAGGACTTTTCGCAGAGAATGACATCAGAAAGTAGCCAATACGGACACCCCAGCCCTGAATTTCAGCATGGATCGTGCTGCATGGGTATTACTGTGTCAGGCTTCCAGATCAGCAGTTTGCAACGTAGGTCACACGGGCCGGTAGGCTGTTTTCGTAAAGGCCGCTTTACAAAACGAGTTAAGAATGGTAACATTTATATCTACCAAGTTTTACAAAAACAAACAAACAAGATAGAAGCATATGCAATGAAGACCCTTAATGGCCCATGAAGCTTAAAAACATTTGCAATCTGGCCTTCGCTGAAACCCTTTGCTGTCTCTCTCTCCTTCTGGCCTGTGGACTCCTTGAGAGACCTGTTGACGTTCCCTTTATCTTTGCATCTCTGTGACCCTGTCTGGCAGAAGTAGGTGCCCAGTGAAAGTGTGATAAATGAATGACTGGAGAAACACTGACATGAACAAATACATCGTGTTCCAGGACTTTCTAAAGGGCTTGTGATTAATAAGGAGCTTCCCTATCATTTTACTTATAATGCTCACCACCGCCCTGCCAACATCCAAGTTCCTTCGGCTCATGACTCCTGCCCAGGATGTAAGACTACAAATCCCGAGGCGTCTCCCTCCTTTGACCTGATGCTGTGGAGGGGCACCCACCCACCTGTAGTCATTTTATTTACTTCTGTCCCTTGTTTACTCTCGGATTGGGAGCCTCATGAGGCAAGGGCTCCTGTTTATTTTATTCAGTGTTGAGTCCTTGGGTCTTAAAAATGTTCTGTCCAATAAATGTTTGACTATGTGGGGTCATGTTTTACTGTGGGAGTATTGTTCTTTACCCTCACTTTGTCAGGGATTGGTTTGAATGGTTTAATTCCTAAGGAGAGAGTTATCCCTCATATTCTTTGTGCCTGGGCTGATTCAGTTCTGAATTCACATTTATGACTCAGGCGACTGGGATTTTGTTGCCTAATTGATTGGAAAATATACATGTGGGTCCCAGAGCTCTGTTTTCACTGCCTATCCAGAGTTATCCAATCCTTTCTTTACATCCGGCAAGCCTCTTTGCATATAATTACCCGCTAATTCATTCATTGACTCACCCATTATCAAATCATGTTGGAGCATCCACTCTGTGAGGCGGGTAGAGATCAGCAGTGGCTCCTGTTCCAGAAGGGCACCCAATCTAAATGGAGAAACAGAAGAGAAGTAAGTTCCAAGTGGTCAGATCTATAGGGGCCATGAGGTGACATTTTGAGGTTGAGTTTTGTGTTTATTTTTTTTTTAATATTTATTTATTTATTTATTTGACAGACAGAGATCACAAGTAGGCAGAGAGGCAGGCAGAGAGAGAGGAGGAAGCAGGCCCCCCGCTGAGCAGAGAGCCCGATGCGGGGCTCCATCCCAGACCCTGGGATCATGACCCGAGCTGAAGGCAGGAGGCTTTAACCCACTGAGCCACCCAGGCGCCCCTAGTTTTGTGTTTGTTTTGAATGGTACTCTGTGGCACCCGCAAAGAATCAGCTCATCACTGAGGATGTGGGTCAAGTTAAAAGAATTTGGTTAAACAAACCAGCCATCAGTCTTAGAAGTGTCAACCACAGGACCTTTTATTGCTTTGCTCATTGGCTTTGTTTTCCTGGCTAAACATCTCTTTAGATGTTTGGTGTCTAAACGAGACTGTGGAGATGGGAAGAGTGAAATGCTAGTGCTCCAATGTCCTCTGAACCCTTGTTAGCCCATGGGTTATCAGACTTATTTGACTTGACATGAGTGACATTCTTTAATTTTTAAAAATAAACTTTTTTGGGGGGGGATAATTTGGGAGTTAAAAAAAGTTGCCAGATACTACAGGGTTCCTATCTATCCTTTATCCAATTTCTACTAACATTAACGTCTTACATAACCACAGGACATTTGTCAAAACCAGGAAATGAACATAAATGCGTCACGAGGAGCTAAACTCCAGATCGTGTTCAGATTTCCTCCCAGTGTCTTGCTTCTGTTCCAGAACTAAAAAATTGTATTTAGTGTTACTTATTTTGGGGATAAAGAATTATAAATCAGGCAGGAGTTTTTCCTTTTAAAGTCTCTTAGAATAAATTTGCATAAAAACTATTAAAATAGAGTGACAAACTTAAAGTTTGCTTAATGTTCATGAGAACTTACATATGTTAAGGTAATCCACAATATTTAACAGATTAACAAAGACGAAAAATTATTTAGAACAATTAGAGGCACAAACTTTTTCTGTAGTAATCACAAAATTAAAGCATCTGCCAATAAAATATTCCAGTAAACAGCATATGTACCTACTAAAACACACTTCTAAAGCACAAGGTCCAGGCACCTGGGTGGCTCAGTCAGTTAAGCACCTGCCTTCAGTTCAGATCACAATCCCAAGGTCCTGTGATCGAGCCCCGAATCGGGCTCCCTGCTTAGTGGAGAGCCTGCTTCTCCCTCTATTCTTCCTGCCTGCTCTTATCTCTCTCTGTCTCATGCTCACTCTGTCTCTCTAATAAATAAAATCTATAAAAAATTAAAGCGCAATGTCCTATGAAGACTATTTGAAATGACAAACCCTTATTTAGAAATAAAAATTCTTTTAACTCTGCCGTATGAGCCTCTCTCTTCTGTAAAGTCCCCTAACATTATGTACTATTAAGATTACCCGTAAAAACCTTATCCACCTAACATTCTGAGAATTTCTTGCTACTTTCAGCCAATAATTAATTTTTATGAGCAAATAAGGAAAATGCTGACAGGCTTGTGACTTCTGAATGGAGTCTGTCTACTGAGTTATATTTAAATGTACTAATCCTTTGTGGCCATGGCACATCTGTACACTTCAGCTGCTTTATATCAGAAAGCCATTCCTTCATAGAAAGACGTTGTCTCAACTTTATACACACACCCATGGTCTAACTGCTTTCAAACCAGACTGAAATAGGTTTCCTTTTTTCACCATGATACTGGCCATAATATTGGCAATGGTATTAACATGGACTATTTTAAACTATGAGCAGGGGTGCATTTGGTAATGGTAAAGATGTTGGGCATCACACATTAGGGTTTTCACGTTAGCCAGAAGGTAGCCTGGGTCTATTCAGTATTTCCCAAGACTAGGAAGATAGAGTGGAACACTGAGAACATGGGCATTAGAGTTAGGTAATGTTGTGGATCTGAGCTCTACCACCTATGAGCCGCGTGACCGTGAACCAAATTCACAACCTTTCTGAACCTCAGTTTACCACTTTGCAAATTAAGAATAATAGTAACAATGACCTCTTAAAGCTATTGGATAATTGATATTGAAAGCATGTAGCACAGTGCCTGGAATGTAGTTAGCACTCCACAAATGTTAAGTGCCATTACTACTACCACTACCAGCCTGTGGAATATTAATAGTCTTCCTAGAGAAAAATGTGGGAAGCAGTAGGTTTCAAGAATTTTGAAATGGTTCTTTGGTGTAATATTTCTCAGGGTACAGTATGCTAGAGTTCCCAAACATATTTGATCAAGACACCCCTTTTCTCTAAGCCACTTGTGTTACTTTCCTAGTGCTGCTGTGACCAAGTACAACAGACTTAGTGGCTCAGAGCAACATGGATCTATTGTCTTCTGGTCCTGGAAGTCATAGTCTATAATGAACTCTACCAGACTCTAATCAAGGTATTGATTAGAGGCTACATTCCTTCTGGAGGCTCCAGGGGAGACTCTGTTTCCTTGCCTTTTCCACCTGCTACAGGCTGCTGCCTTCCTTGGCTCATGCTCCCTTTTTCCACCCTCAAAGCCAACAGCAGAGCAGCTTCAAGGTTCTCTCTCTCCCACTCTCTCGGACCTCTGCTTTCTTTGCCACATCTGCTTGGATGTTGGGCTCTTGGCCTCCCTTTTAGGAGGACCCATATGATTAGAAAAGGCCCTTTGGGATAAGTCCTAATAATATCTCCATGGCAAGATCCTTAACTTAAGCACATCAGCAAAGTCTTTTTTGTCATGGAAGAAGCATATCTAAGGTTTTGGAGGTGAGGATATGGACATCTTCGTGAGACCATTATTCTGCTTCTATTACATGTTACCTAAGAAGTCTAGGATTCTGAGAAAATAATTAAGAAAAACCCTGGACTTCATTGGCCAACAGTTTGGGGGATGGGAGGCAAGAAGGCAAGGAAAAGAGTATACCTGGGACATTTCTTTTATATTGATTATACAAATTATATGGATGGTATAGCAATCAGGGTCCCAGAAGAGAATGGATGGCTAAACAGGATGGTAAGATAAACAAAAGAAGGCTTAATGAAGTAAAAAAAGAGGTTTCAAAGGTGTGTACCAGGGATAGGGAACCTGCCAGAACAGTCCCAATATTTCAATATTTTCTCCTTCTTGCTAGGGGCACACATTGACCTAACCCAATTGCAAAGGCAAAGGAGAGGAGGGCTGGGGCTGTAGAATAGGGGTTCTCAACCTCTAGCCTGTGTCCAAAACACTGGAGGGCTTCCTAAAACACAGAGTGCTGGGGCCTCTCCCCAGAGTCTCTGATTCAGTAGGCTTCCAGAGAAGTCTGCGGCCGCAGTCTGCCATTGCACCTTGAGAACCACTGACAATGACCAAACAGGTCAGCCTCCAGGTGCACAGAGCAGGTGGAGGAGGATGCTGAACGTGTGGGGGGCCCGCCCGAAACAGCAAATTCTGAACGGAAAGGTGCCTATTCTGAGCGCAATGGGAGGAGTCCCAGCATGTGGAAAGCCAGACAAGCTGGAGGAGTTGAGGGCGGTATCATAGAGGAAGTGGAATTTCCTCAGAGGGATTATAAAGATTTCAAAATCAGGGGAAGGGACAGCAGGGCACTGAGGCCTAAGAAGCACGCAGACTAGAGTACATTGATGGTCCCTGTTGGGAGATCTATTTGCCTCAGGAAAGCAGTCTTGCTTGGTGTGAAAGTCAAGTTCGAGGAGCATTTGGAAAATCAGTTAATTGTGTAAAAGAAGGGCGGAAAGATAGGTAACAGTATTTGGGATTGACAGGGGGTGGCAAAAGGGAACCAGTGCAGGTTTTTGAGTCAAGGGAAAATGTTGGGAATGACCAGGATGTGTGGAAGGGGAAGATGGCTGACTTGGTGACACGAGAAAGTCATTAAAATACCTGACATTGTAGAAAAAAAAAAAATCCCTACTAAGTTTGGGAGCAAGAGACTAGGTTTCTGGTTTAGAGCCTATTATTAACTAATTAACTAGCTAGATCAGGTTGGTCCAACCATTGAACCACTCTGAAGGGAATGTAATTATTTTATTTCAAGAGCGTGTTGATTGCCTGGAGAGAAAAGAGCAAAGAGGAGAAACAATCTACAACATCTACCAACATCTACACCAAGAAAAATAGCGACATCTGACAACCAGTGTGTAAACTTTGTCAATCTCTAGTAACAACAAACTTTAATTCTTGCTCGTGGTGACCTGTTGCTGACCATGCAAGGATTAGGTCCTATTCTTTGGGTAGGTCATATATCATTAATGTGAAAAAAAAAGAAAAAAAGTTTTATACCACTGAAGCTAACTTACTTTGCTTAAAATTATTTCCCTCATTTATTCATCCATCCATCCATTTATAAATGAGTTGCTTTTATAAATGAGAACACCAGGACCTTGAAAACTTTAAAAATATGACTTAGTGTATAGTAGCTCTTGTTGAAGAAATTTACTGTCTTCAAAGTAATAAACACGGAACTGACATTAGCCATCTGCCCTCAGTGAGATAAGGTTTTATGTGCATTCTAAGCATGATGACTACACTGCTCAAAAGGGAAAAAAGAAGTACCATTTTCTTGAAACAATTTTAATTTCTCTTCAAATACGTTCTTTCCAGATCTATTAGCTTCACTTTATATTCTCTACTTTGATTCCTTGGAATGTTCTGGATACACAGAGCTTAAGTTTAAGACAATTTACTCAAACTGAGGGTTTTGGAAGGGAGGGAGGTAGGAGGTTGGGTGAGCCTGGTGGTGGGTATTATGGAGGGCACGTATTGCATGGTGCACTGGGTGTGGTGCATAAACAATGAATTCTGGAACAGTGAAAATAAATAAAATAAAATAAAATAAAATGAAAAAAATTGTAGACTAGTAAGGCTACATCACTAAATAAATTTTTTAAAAAGTTAAGATTCTGATGTATTTCAGAATGACAGAAAGAAGAAAATAAAGAGAGAGAGAGAGAGAGAGAGAGAGAGAGATAAAAATGGTACTCTTTTTCCCTGAAAAGATTGGCAATGCCAGCTGTGACGAGTATGTGACATTTGCCTCCAATCATATGATCACTAACAGTAATAACATAAGCCTATCTAGTGTTTACCATGTGCCAAGCAGATATTTCATGGCCATTCTGCCTTTTAATCATTACAACAACTATATGAAGTAGTTATTATTATTCTGAGAAGACAGATAAAAGGAGAAACAGAAGCTTAGATATGTTAAATACTTGTCTGATGACATTGCACTAATGGTGTTAGGTGCTGGGTTTAGAATTCATGTCTGACTTATTTCAAAAGGCCATGCTTTTTACCATTACACTGTCTCCCTGACCTGCACTTACTCTCTCTCTCTCTTTTTTTTCCTTTTTGGATGGGTGATTTATACTCAAAGGCTCTACTTTTCCTACTGTGTAATTTACCTACTGCAGCATAACAACTTACCCCAAAGCTGAATAGATTAAAATAACATTTATTAGCTCAGTTTCTGTAAGTCAGGAATTCAGGAGTGCTCAGCTGGGTGTTTCCATCCCATAGACTCTTGTTGCAACTGGAGTAGCAGTCATCTGAAAGTTTTGACTGATGCTAGAAGCTCTACTATCAAGATGGCCCCTCTTGTGATGATTTCCAGGAGGGCTCAGTTCCCAGGGGACCTCAGCCCCTCCGCACATGGACCTGTCCATGGGGCTTCTTGAAGGTTCTCATGGCATAACAGCTGGCTATCCCTAGAGTGAGTGATCTAACAGAGAACAATACAGAAGACTAGAAGACAGAGCACCTTTTATGACCTAGCTTTGGAAGTTACACTCATTATTTCTGCAATATCCTGTTGGTCACACAGTTAGTCCTATTCCTCATGGGAGAGTGTGAGTACCATAGGGTGAAAATACTTGTAGCCTGGCCACACACCTTTGAGAAGCAGCCTATACATTTACCAATCATTTCTCTCAACTCTCTGTCCTTTAATTTTTTGCCTCCTTTCCTGGATTTTTAAAGTCTTTCCAACAGATTTTATAACTTCCTTTCCATTATATTTCAAAGTTTTTGCTGGATTTAATAATCCCTTACCATCTCCTCCTTTTATTCTTGTTTTTTCATTCAGATCTAGTGTTTAGCATAGTGCTGGGCACATATGAAGACTACTTAATAGACACTTGCTACATGAATGAACACATTCAATGACTATATTCTCAATTTCACTCCCCCTCTGTGCTTCTATAGTTCTTGCTTTTCATCAGGGCTCTGTTGTAGGCTGGACATATATGGGTCAACTAAGGTGTTTTATTTCTTTGAATCACACAGAATTTTAGAAAAATTGAGGTAACATGTAGAAGTCAGGGTGTTTCTCACAAAAATATTAGTTCCTGCTTTTCTTGAAAACTTAGAAAACATGGCATGGGAATGGTTGCTGGAGCCAAGAAAGGAGGTCCCCCTTTAGAGATGGCAGGTGCCCTTCAGTTCATCATGGTTCCCGCCATTTATGCTTCTCAATCTGACACTGAGACTCCTTCAGCTCACCATTTATTATTGCACAATGACAGAAGACATGAACAGACACTTCTCCAAAGAAGACATACAAGTAAATGGCTAACAGACACATGAAAAAAATGTTCATCATCACTAGCCATCAGGGAAATTCAAATCAAAACCACATTGAGATACCACCTTACACCAGCTAGAATGGCCAAAATTAACAAGACAAGAAACAACAAGTGTTGGAGAAGATGTGGAGAAAGGGGAACCCTCCCACACTGTTGGTGGGAATGCAAGCTGGTACAGCCACTCTGGAGAACAGTATGGAGGTTCAAAATAGAGCTACCCTATGACCCAGCAATTTCACTACTAGGAATTTACCCCAAAGATACCGATGTAGTGAAACGAAAGGACACCTGCACCTCAATGTTCATAGCAGCAATGTCCACAAAGCCGAACTGTGGAAGGAGCCTAGATGCTCTTCAACAGCTTAATGGATAAAGAAGATTTGGTATATAATATATACAATGGAATATTACTCAGCCATCAGAAAGGATGAATACTTACCTTTTATATTAAAATGAATGGAAGTGGAGAGTATTATGCTAAATGAAATAAGTCAACTGAGAAAGACAATTATTATATGGTTTCACTCATATGTGGAATGTAGAAATAGTGCGAAGGATCACAAGGGAAGGGAGGGAAAACTTAACGGGAAGAAATCAGAGAGGGAGACAGACCATGAGGGACTCTTAACCATGGGGAGAAAACAGGGCTGCTAAAGGGGAACTTGGTGGGGGGATGAGATAACTGGGTATTGGGCATTAAGGAAGGAATATGATGTGATAAGCACCAGGTGTTATATACAACTGATGAATTGCTGAACACTACATCTGAAACAATTGATGTACTATGTGTTGGTTAATTGAATTTAAATTAAAAAAAATTAAAAAGCACCAGGGGGAAAAATCATAGATCTCTAATTTAAAAGATCATTATTGGGGTGCCTGGGTGGCTCAGTCAGTTAGGCATCTGCCTTTGGCTCAGGTCATGATCCCAGAGTCCTGGGATTGAGCCCCACATTGGCCTCTCTGCTCAGTGGGGTGCTTGCTTCTCCCTGTCCCTCTGAAGCTCCCCCTAACTTGTGCTCATGTTCTCTGTCAAATAAATAAAATCTTAAAAAAAAAGGTCATTGGTAATAGTTGTCTAGGCATGGTATGGAAGATCCACAGAATTGTTTTGGATCCAGATATCCCCTTTTTTCTCTGCCAGCCTTGAAACATAACTTCCATCCTTGAGTCAAAAGGTGGCTGCTGGAGTTCCAGCCATTGTGTCAACTTGCTGAGTAGGAGCAAAGAGAAGAGCAAGGCCAAAAGGGCTAGTCCAATTGCCCCTGTCAAGTATTTCTGCATATATCTCATTGGATGTTTCTATGTGTAAGGGAGGGCATGTGAAAGTGTTTTTTCAGCTAGATTCATTGCTTAGGGTTCTGGTGATAAGGACCAAAGGATGAATAAATGTAACCAATTGTGTCAAATCTTTTTAAGGGAAAGTAATAAAAGTAATTATTATTTGACAATTTATTATGTGCTAGGACTGTGCTATAAATAACCTCAGCTAGTTAAACAACCACAAGAAATAAGAAATAGTATGCCATTCCTATGTTATAGTTAAGGAAACTGAGGCTCAGAGAGGTTATATAACTTGACTGAAATCAGGTTATAGGTCATAAGTAGTAAGTAGGTCAGCATTTCTAAAAGTTGTTTATTTGTCCTTGGAAATGTATAGGAGATGAGATATCCTTTCTTGATAACACTGGAGTTTCTAATTTCCCGTAGGTCTGTAGATTTCGTGCAGAGCAACACGAACTCCTAACATGACTTCTCGGGGTCTTTATTACTGAGATTTTACAACACAATACAGCAGCATTTAAAAGCCTTTGGGGACTTTAGGAAAGTGATAAACTAATTTTAGATCTTCTCTTCCTAGATGTTCAACTTAACATATTAAGGTCCCACAAATAGACAAGGTGTTTCCCTTGAAGATATATATATATATATATATATATATATATATATATATATATATATATATGAATCAAGACCCACCTTACAGTTGGATATTCCTTGCTCTTGCTTAAGCACTTTGTCATCTTAGCATGAGAAGTAAATTGTATTTATTCTACTCGAATGAGGTATAAATTCTGTCTTATAAACCAAGATAAAATTGAGAACTGTAAATTGTCTGCTATAAAAAAAGAACACAGTTTTGTTGTCTTACTATGCAATTCATTGTTATTTGTAAAATTAAACTCAGCGATTTATGAGTGAAGTTTTCAAAGAGAGAGTATTACTCATAAAGTTCATGATGGGAAATTTGGAAGTCTGGCCAGACTAAGCACAGTGTCATAGGCTTTGTTTTTAGTGGAGAACAAAAGAGCAGATTTCCTCAAATTCAGGAGCAAAACAAGTTGCATCTAGAAAATTGAGCTGTGGATCAAATGTTCAAAGCTTGGATCGCGTAATATGCATTATTGTCATGTCAACCACAATATTAGCACTGTGTTAAAAAAGATCTATTATTGCTAATTCCTCCAGAGTCTTTCTCAATCTCTTCCAGAAAGAAAAATCAAAGCTTGCTGTGTTGGCATATCTTTTGAGAAACCTGAATGCCAGGGGGCAGAATATACTGAGATTGAAGCTTTCCAAAGGCAGTGGTCATGTTTTTCTTGTTTGTTGTTTATCTGCTGCTCTGAACACACAGTAGGCACTCAAATACTTACTCAACAAGGGGGTGAAAGAAAATCAGATTTCCTACTTCCTTTTAAAATTGGAAGATCTATTTAGGATTATGCTTATGGCTTCCAGATCTAGAAGCCACCTCTCTGGTCACTCCCCATTTACCCTGCTGGCTTCTGTCTACTTTGGTCTGATGAACTGGTCTTCTCGAAAATCACCATTTACCTTTTACTCATCAACTCTTCTGACTTCTTCTCAGTCCTTTTTCTACCTGATCTGACACAGCATTGGTCAAGGTTGTCTTGACCTTGAAGCAGTCTCCTCTCTTTGTTCCTACAATGCTCTACAATCTTGATACTTTTTCTCCTTCTGTGACCTCATCTCGGTCATTCTCTGAATGTTCTCTCATTTTTATACAGAAAGTCACTAATATTCAATTATCCACCAAGGTCTCCTCATACCTTTCTAAATTCCCTTGTTAGAGATCTTTTCTCTACATTTGTCTTCAAGATTCTCTGCAGTTTACCCCTATCCTGCTTTTCTCTGTCCTGCATCTTCTGTGTTCTTACCTCATACTTTCATTATCTTGCTGCCTAGAAGACACACTAGCACACATGTCTCAAGTGGAAGTGATTACCTCCCCCCTTTCAATACACACACGCACGCATGCTCACATACATATGCACTCACTGTGACGGTTAGTTCTATGTGTCAACTTGACGGGATCATGGGGGTCCCCAGATATTTGGTTAAACATTAATCTGGGGGGTTATCTGTGAGGGTATTTCTGGATGGTAAAGCAGATTCCATCCCCAGTGTGGCTGTGTATCCTTCAATCATCTGTTGAACGCCTAAATAAAATAAAAGGTTGAATAGGAATTGATGCTTTCTCTCTATTCTTTGAGGTGAGACATCAGTCATATTCTGCCTTTGGATTTGGACTCAGACTGGAACCTACACCATCAGCTCCTCAGCTGAACCTACACCTCAGGCCTTCAGACTCAGACAGGAATTACACCATGGGATCCTCTGCGTCCGGACTTCTCAGACTTATCAATTGACCCAATTCTTTATAATCTCTCTCTCTCTCTCTTTCTCCACAAATATATCCTTTTGTTTTCTATTGGTTTTATTTCTCTGGAGAACCTTAACTAATATACTCACATGCCCATGCCCATACCTGCTGACATACACTTAAACTCACATAAGCGGGTCCTCATTAATGGTTTTTCCCAATTCTGCACCCAATGTCTCTAACAATCTTCAAGATAGATTTGACTCACCACCTACCCCTTTAATCTTCAAAGCTAACCAATCAGCAAGTACTGGTGATACCTCTTTTCAGGATGCCCTTTAAAGGCAGCTTCTCCCACTTATGTTTTATGATAATTATTATTTTTTTAAAACCCTTTTCTTAAAGATTTTATTTATTTATTTGACAGAGAGATCACAAGTAGGCAGAGAGGCAGGCAGAGAGAGGGGGGAAGCAGGCTTCCCGCTGAGCAGAGAGCCCGATGTGAGGCTCCATCCCAAGACCCTGAGATCATGACCTGAGCTGAAGGCAGAGGCTTTAACCCACAGAGCCACCCAGGTGCCACATTTTTTAAAAAACTATAATTATTTTTAAAAATAGTTTTAGTTTTATAGAAAAGTTGCAAAAGAGTGGGGTGCCTGGGATCAAGCCCCGCATCTGGCTCCCTGCTGGGCAGGGAGCCTGCTTCCCTTCCTCTCTCTCTGCCTGCCTCTCTGCCTACTTGTGATCTCTGCCAAAGAAATAAATGAAATCTTAAAAAAAAAAGAGAGAGAGAAAAGTTGCAAAATAGTATTGAGGATTTCTCTACACCTATCACCCAGCTTCCCCTAATATTAACATTTATACAACAATCACACACTTATGAAAGCTAAGAAATTAACATTAGTACAATACCATTAACTAAACTACAGGCTTTATTCAAATATAACCCTTTTCCCCTTCTTTTCAGTTGTAGGATTTCACATTGCATTGAGTTGTAATAACTTCTTAGTTTCCTCCAATCTATGACAACGGCAATGTCCATCCTTACTACATGGATCATATGTCTTCTGGGTGTTGCCACTGTAAAGTTACTCCTTTTCCCCTTGAAATTAATAAGTGTCTTAGAGAAAATGCTTTGAGGCTATAGAAATACATGACTTATCCTCTATTTTTACTCACCAATTTTAGCGTTCATCATTGGGTCTTAGAAGCAAGAATTATTGCCGTGGTGTTCTGATGGTGATTTTCTATTTCCCTTGTTTTTTTGAACTTTATTAATTCCTTTAATTCCATTTGAAATTAAAACTATTAACAACAGTCACAAATGGTTTTGGGGTATTTACTCTATACTGGGTATTGGATTACAAATTTAATATTCACTGTATCATTTAATGCCCACAGTAACCCTTTGAATTATATAGTTTCAAAACCCTTGAACTGAATTAGTTATCACTACTTTACAGATTAGCCAAAGGGTACCCATAGAGGCCAATAATTTGACCATGGCCAATAGGATGAGGCCAGCATCCTACCCACGTTTGTCTGCTGCTAAAATCTGTTCTCCCTGCCCTTACATAATCCTGCTATTACTTTATGTCATTAGAACATCTTCGAGAGAACCCCTGCTACCACAGTGCCTACCAAGGTCCCATTTACTTCCCTAATCCATAATTCTGTGATGTTACTCTTATCCTCAAGATATTTCAATATCTCCCATTAAACATGAAGTCTGAAATACTTAACCCACACCGAAGTCATCTGACACCTAACCCCAAGCCAACATTCCCCTCCTTCCCTATATCTGTTCTCTACTCCAAAGAAATGTTCCCTTCACTATGGCCTGCCAGTTCATGGTGTTTTCTATCTCTTGACTTTGCCTTATGTTTCATTTACTTTTTTTTCTTTCTCTGACAACTAATCCTGCCCATTTCTTAAAGCTCATGGCCTCCATGATGGGGAGATCCTATTGGCTTTATTTTCCAAACATGTCCGGAATCTGGCTCAATCCTGATGTTCCCACGGTTAACCCTCAGGCCCAAGCTCCCAGCATCTCACTCCTGAATTACAGCAGGAGCCTTCTAACAGTTTCACCTTCTTAGGCTCTTACCATCTATCCCCTTTCCTTTACCCAGCAGTTAGTGTATCCTTTCAAATGCACATTAGAGGAGGCCCCTCCTCGAGGAGACTCTGCAAAGAATCCCATTTCATGACTGTAATAGGTCAAGTGCACAAAAAGGGCAGAAAGACCTGATGAGATTTGCTCTACCTCCCTGCTTTCCCACCATCACCTCTCCGACCTGGTCTGTTTCTATTCTCACCCTTATTAGTTCCACTCCAACTACACTGACCTCTGTGCTATCCTAGTAGACACACTGAAGGCTTTTGCTTTGACTTTGGTCCCTTTGCCAGGAATGCTCTTCCCCCAGATATTTGCAAAGCTAATTCTCTCAGGTCCTTCATGGGTTCACTCAGATGTCACCTTCTCAGTGAGGCCCAACCTAACCCCGAGCAATGTCCAGTCTCTGTTTTCTTCCCTGCTTTTCTATTTCTGTAGTATCCATGATCTTTTAATGAATGCTTTGTTTTACCTGTGTTTACGTCTATGGTTTGCTGTCTATCTAGAATACAAGCAACAGGAAGGCAGGGATCTTTGCGTTTTGCTCACTGATACATCCCAATCAGCAGAGACTGAGCCTAGTACATAGAAGATCCTCAGGAAAATTTTTTTTTAAGATTTCATTTATTAATTTGACAGAGAGAGCGATCACAAGTAGGCAGAGAGGCAGGCAGAGAGAGGGGGGAAGCAGGCTCCCCGCCGAGCAGAGAGCCCGATGCGGGGCTCGATCCCAGGACCCTGAGATCATGACCTGAGCCGAAGGCAGAGGCCCAACCCACTGAGCCACCCAGGTGCCCCGGAAATTTTTGATGAATTACACTGAGCGTCTGTCTCATTCATAATGACCTCTTCCTTCTGTGTCACTCTGTGGTATACATAATGTTGGAACCATTCTTTTGATATGTATCATATATTCACTGTCATGGGTACATTTCTTGTACCCATGAACTGACTACCCAACTGCACTGTATGTTTGCAGAGGTGACATCTGTGGCTTTATCCTGCCAATGATGCAGTAGACCCAGTTCACATTCTTTCCTGCCTACCCAGTAAAACTCCATGGTCTATCATTATCATTACTCCCTTGCGTATATCTTCGAATTCCTTGCCCCTGACCTGATCCACTTCAACCCTGGTCAAAGCCAACCCTCTGCCTCCTCTAAGCTTGGACCCCAGCAGGGAAACATAGTTTGAGGAAAACATAAAACGGTATTGATGGACTTCACATTATATCCATAACCATAACCACAGATGTGAAGTACAGTTCAGCAACCTGGTTACATTTCCTTATTCTTTTACTTATCTAGATGACTCTTCCATGCTCAATAAACTTTCATCTTTCCCCAGTGTTGCGGTGGAAAGGCACTCCCATTTCTCACTTGCTTCTAAACATGTGCTGTATCTGTGCTCTCATTCTCAATGTGCCCTTCTGGTTCTGTTTGTCTACCCACTACCTGCACCCTGGGTTCCTTCCTTTTCACCTGTTCAAGCATTTCTCTCCTGGAGGTGAATCTGCTCCTTCCTACAAACTCAATTTCTCCTTTTCTCTTGGATCGGCTTGACCACAGTGAACAATTTCCCTTCCTTAGAAACCCTCTTAAGTCTATATATCCATTTTATGCTACTTCCCCATTTCTGTGTTTCTTTTATAAAAAATGCTCATTGGACTTATTGTCTTCCCTTCTTCACATATAATTCATTCTTCCTTAACCCATTTTAGTTGGGTTTTCATCCTCACCCCTTCACTGAAATTGCTCTTGTCAAGGATCTCTTTTTTGCCAATTCCAATGGTTAATTCTCAGTCTTTGTCTTACTCGATTACTTACCAATGCTGGACACAGTAGACCATCTCTTCCTTCTTGAAACAGGTGGCTAAGGCTCCTCCTTTTCCTCCTATCCTGCAAATGTTAATGCTGCAGGATTCAGGCTCTGATCCTCTTTCTTTTCTCTCTGCATGCACGCCTGACTGATTATGGCTTTGGAACCATCTCTGTACCGATGATCCCCAATATTTATTCCAACATGGACCCTCCCCTAAACTCGACTCAAGTAGTCACTCAACACATTCCCTTGAATGTCTCATGGCAGCATAAGACTTGCCCCAAACAGAACAAATCAAGTCTCACTCTTTCCCACCTCAGCAAATACCATACGCATTCACTTAAAAAAATGTAGCTATGAGTCATGATTGATTTCTTCCTTTCTTCAGACCTCAATCCACCAACAATTACAGTTGGATCTACCTGCAAAATATATCCCAAATCTCATTGCTTCGTGTCTTATTTTTTACCAACATCCTAGTCTAAGTTATTACTCTATGCATGGATTATTGCAGTAGCCCCTCTCTGGCCTCCTTGATTTCCTTCAAGATGTCCTTTAAAATAAAATTGTAATAGTGCTTCCTGAACCAAGCCTGTTTTTGCCATTCCAACAAACTGAGAATAAAATCCACACTTCCTACCATTGCTTTTAAGACTCAACCTGAGCCCTTCTGTTACCTCTCCGATCTTGCCATCTACTACTATTGTTCCTTTAACTCACTTTAAGTCACTCTTATCACTCTGGACTTCTTGCTCTGTCTTGAAAAGTCAAGCCTACTCCTGCCTCAGGGCCACTGTGCTTGCTGTTCTCTCCATCTGAAACCTTCCTTCACAAGATCTTTGTATGACTTGCTCACCTATTTCATTCATTTTTCTGCAAACATCTCCTTCTCCTCAGAGAGGCCTTCCCTGACACCCAATCTAAAGCTACTTCCACCCCCACCACTCTCTCCTTTTGTCCTGCCTTAATTTTCATCACAGCACTTAGCAGTGAAATCATTTAATAAATGTGTTATTTCCTGACTGGCCTACAAGGACGGAAACTCTCTAAGCATGAGAAACATCTTCATCATGTAGACTCCCTAAGTATCTAGAACAGTAGATGCCTGAATAAATCCTAGTTAAATGAAGAGATACAGTTAATAATTTATACTTGTGCCAGACACAGGACCAGGTGCTATGGAGACAGGGGTGAATGAGAAAATTCTTACCCATAAGGAACTCACTGTCTTATGTAGTAGGTTCTTGACATGTCTGCCTCAGACCAGAAGCACCAGCACCACGTGGGAATTTATTAGAAAGGGAAATTCTCAGGTCCCGCCTGGAACTGCTGGATTAGCAGCCCTGGCGGTGAGGCTGCACTCTGTGTTTTAACAAGCCCTCCTGGCAATTCCAGTGTCCTGTGGAGCTTGAGGACCGCAGTCGGTCGTAGGGCTGAAGTCAGACCCGAACAGGCGAGGCTAGTATATGGGGGCCAGGGCCGGTAGTAAATGCTGGGCACTTTGAAGACATTCTTTGTTAAAGATAAGACTGTTGTGCCAATACAAATACATCCCAGCAACGTACTGGGCCCTCTCCTTTTTCTTATCCTTTTCATTTTCACAAAGGGAGTCAGCTTATATTCTGAACAGAGGGGAAACAAAAACAAAAACAAAAACAAAACGCAAACAGCTGGTTTAAGACCAAGGGAGTTGTAGGCCTCGCTGAACTAGTTTTCCAAATCCAGTTAAACGAGGCTATAACTCCTGGGGCTGGCTCACCCTCCGTGTTGTTGAAATTCCAGAATCTCTCCATGAATGGGAACAACAGGCCCAGTGTTGCTCAGTGTGAGCCAGCGGAACACCTAGACAATAGAAGTCACTCACAAAACAAGGGCTTAATGTAGTGCCAAGAATGGAAACCTCCGTGGAAGGTTAGCCTTGATCCGAGAAAGCAGGCCAGCCCCGTTTTGGCCCCTCTCTGTCCACTGACCACGGCTGGAGTGTCTCTGCTTGAGGTTTCTGTCTGTTCATGAAGGGCTGTTGCTGGGACAGTTTCTAATGAACACCACTGGGCTGTTTCCTTACCACCCCGACAAACAGCAATCTGCCTGCAAGGCTCCCTCTGATTTCAGCCCCAGATAAAAAAAGAAAAAAAAAAAAAAAAAAAAAAAAAAAAAAAAGGAAAAAAAAAGAAAAAAAAAAAAAAAGACCTCCCGGACACTTCTACCTCATATATATCCACTGAGCAAAACTGTGAGAGCCAGTTTAATTGGCTTGAAAACCTCTCAGACTTGCTATCAGCCGATAAATCTGCAGGAGGCGCTTAGAAAATTAGGTTGGCCTTAATCTTATTTTAAAACTTGGAGTTGCAGGGGGGAAAAAAAGAAAGAAAGAAAGAAAGAAAAAAGAGAAAGCATTTGACTAAGTTTTGGTGCAGTGAAGTTATTGGCTATTTCAAATGTTCTAGGATGTCGGCTGAAGCCCATATGAAAACAGTTAAATGCTATTCCAAGAGAATCCAATATGCTAGGAATATGATAGGGGACATTGAATGGAAAATTCTGTAATTACTATGTTCATATTTCATGGTAAAATATATTCAAGATTAACTGTCTTCTAAAGGAACAGTACATGTATCCAAAACATTTGGGGGCCACTTGGTTGGGTGGGAAGGAGGAATAATTTAATTAGGCCACAGATAGAGTTTTCGTAGAATTCTTGGTCCTATGTAGCTAGTTTTGAATTTCTTCTTTTACGGCTTTGAGCCACTGGTCATGAAATCAGCATTGTTAGGAAATAAGCCTGATCAGCAGCCTTACCCTTTGTTGCTACACATATGGGGCGACTGTTGAGGCAGTGGGAGTGTGTAGAGTCGGGATGGCGTCCCGAGGCATTGTTCCTATCCATAGAGCCCTCTGTGGGTTTCACAGCCATACACTGCCTTTGGACACCAGTCAGGTCTTCTGAAAATATACACGACGTTAAAACCACAGGCTGAGTTTTCAATATGTTGTAAACATTCTCACAGCGAGCACAAAAATGATTCACTGCCTGCCAGTGTTTGCTCTTAAGAGTGGCCAAGAGGGGCAGAGAATCGAAGGAAAGAAAAAAATAGAGACAGAGCCAAAGAGAGGGAGGGACACGTGAGAGAAAGGAGGAGGGGACAAAGAAGATAGAGGGAACAGAGAGAGAGGGGAGGGACAGGAAGGGAAAGGGGAGAGAAAGGGAGAAAAGATTTAAAGGAAACTAGCAGCTTCAAGTACCCTAGAATGTTCAACTTGCTAAAAAACATCAAGGGAACAATTCAAGGGCAACCTTACTTGCGGGATCCTGGGGTATAACAAGTCATATTGGATGTGTTGAGCTGGTAACTGATAAATGCCAAAGTCACTGCCTGTCTGCCCACCTGGACCCACAACTTTAGAGATTCACTTGGATTTTGGATTCATTCATCTGTGAACATTAGAGAGGAAATACTCCTAACGCTCATCCAGAATGGATTTCCCAGTAGGGCTCATGGCTACTCATTACTGTGAAGCTATGAGGGGCTTTCCAGGGTTTCCCCAATTCTCAATGTATCTTCCACCTAGAGACAAAGATCACGGAAGTCCATTCACAGATTGCGGGGGGGTGGGGCAGAAATACAGCAAGAAATGGTGTTTATGATATTAACAGTATGCATATATAAGAAAGAATATTCAGAGGAAATAATGCTGAGTGTGCTAATATTTTAACATTTTCCTTTGATTTAATGATATTTTTGTTTTACTGTTTTCTATACTTTTCATCGTGAATTTACAGTTTTTTAACACTTGTTTTTTTTTTAAGTGGAGTTTTAACTGATTTTAGAGGGCCTTACTCTCTCTTGATTTCCACTGTACTCTTCCTTCTATTCCATATTCCTTCGAGTTGCTCACATCTTTCCAAGGACTTTGTTCCTGAATTTCACAGACCCAATTTTAGAACTGATGTTCACTATTTCAGCCCATCCTGTTTGTTCCACTTAATGACATATATGATTGCAGTGATTTTGCGGACTACCAAGAAAGCAGCGGTTTTCTACTTCATCCAGATTCTTGGGTTTCAAATCTCAGTGGCACAGTTTGTTAATTGTGTTACTGTGGGCAAGTTATATATTTTCTCTATAATTCCGTTTCCTCATTTATCAAATGGAGACAATACTACTACTTATTATATAATATTATAATAATATTACTTACCATATAGGGTTGTTGTGGAAGTTTTTTTTTTAATTTTTTTAAAAGAATTTATTTATTTATTTGATGGAGAGATAGCATAAGTAGGCAGAGTGGCCGGCAGAGCGAGAGAGAGAAGCAGGCTCTCCGCTGAGCAGGGAGCCCGATGCGGGGCTTAATTCCAGGACTCTAGGATCATGAACTGAGCTAAAGGCAGACGCTTAACTGACTGTGCCCCCAGGCGCCCCTGTTGTGGAAGTTAAATGAGTTGATATGAATTAAGCACTTAGAATAATATACAGCATGATGGGAAACATCTAAGAGATGCCAGTTCTTATTTTGAACCACCCATTCATTCATATAAACAACTTTTATTGATCAACTACTCTGTGCCTCCCCTTCATTGACCACAGGGCCTTTGCAGGTATAGTGCCCTTCATCTGAAATATTTTTCTCTTAAGTTGATTAAATTATATATCTTTTGGACCTCAGCTCAAATGTCACTTTTTATTGACAGCTTCCCCTGATCCCCTAGCAAAGATCATATTCTCAGTGTCCTGATTCCTTTCCTTTATAAAATTCATTAGGCTTTGTAATTACGCACTTGGCTTTTATTATTTGACTACTCTATGTCCCTTTCTAGACCATGTACCCCATGAGAACAAGGACCACGGAGATTTTGTTTACCATTATGTCATTAGTGAGAGGCAGAGAGTAGATGATTAAGAGGTAATTGTGACCTGAGCCAGTGGGTAATTCTGTCATCAGTGTGCTGAGGATTAAGGATGAAAAGATCAACAGTCCCTGTCCTGAAAGAGCTTTGCCATCAGCTCGAGTTTGGAGTCCTGTCTGGAATCAATTTCAATTGTCTGGGTGAACAAGGAGGAAGGCCAGACCTAAGGCAGCAACAATGTTTGGGCTCACCTGGCCCAGTGGCTTAACGACCTGTCTTGGCAGCCTCCGGAGCAACTGAGGGCATGGGCCCATGGGTCAGTGAGAATCTCAGCAGAGAAGCAGACTAATGAGCTTCTGCAGAAAGTCACACTTGGGAATGCTCAGTGCATATTTATGTGCTGGCCTAGCATTAGCCCGAAGCGCCACGAAGATTCTGTCCATTTTTATTCCCACATAACTTATCCAGGCTGTTACTGGCACTGCCTCTGCAAGACCTTCTCTCCTCCTGAAAGCTATTTTTACATTTTAGTTGTGAATTCAGTGGTATATTTGTGATTCTCAGAGGTCTAACTCTCTTTGGAACATGGCCCAGGCCTGCTGTTCGGTGTATAACATTTGACTGCCTCTCCACATCTTGCTGGATGTCTCACTTTCAGGCAGACAAAATCCATCCACATAGTGTAGGGTGGGCAGCAGAGATTGGAGGACTTCATCTCAAAACCTAAATCCCGCTGAACCTGTATCTTTTTTTCCATTTCCTTTTTAAAACTCCTAAGAATAATACCTTGGCCTGGATAACTATCATCAACATGCATTTGTTAAGTACTCACTATCTTCATGGGCTCTGGAGTATCGGGCTTTACAGGACTTTAGTTTCTCTGCCGTTAGCTGGTTATAGGACCATGGGTTTCAGAATTCCTTAGTGCATTGTGCCCTAGCTTTCTCTCTGTACTAGGGGAGTAATGGCAAGAGCTGCATCATGAGGTTTCTGTGAAGTTTAAGTGTGATAACAACTGGAACACTTAGACTTATGCATGTGTGGAATCAGTGCATAGTCATGGTGGGAATACAGCTACTGATGCTGATGATACGTTCCTCAGTCACAAAGTCTATTGTTGTCTCAATCAGGAAATTACTTTAAAGTTATCCTGGACTGATTATGTATCTAAGTATGTAGCTGAGGACATTCAGATGATTGGGGAGCCTGGCATCTTCCACTTAAGTCACCCAGAATCCCTACAAACACTTTTTAAGGGCAATGATCAATGTAAGGTTAAAAATGATCAAGCACATAGGGAAACAAGGTACCAAGAGTGAGAACCAGCAGAAATGATAAAAAGCAAAAACATCATTATAAAAACTTCAGATATTGGACGCATCAATGAAAGGTCATAAGGCAACTCTTTTTTTTAATGTTTAAATAAATAAAAGGCAAGCTTCAGAATAGCTACAAGCTATTATCCATCTCCAGAAATGGCAGAGATGAACTCTGAGTATCCTAGAAGCTGAATATGTTTTCTTCAGCTCTTCCATTCACCTTGGTCCTCTAGTCAGCCTGGTCTGCAATTTCCAATTTCCTTGAACCCTAGTCCTCCTGGCTGGGGCAATCACTGGTATCTTCCTTCCCTTGAGGACATGGTTGATGCCACTTCCTGCACTTCCTGGGCAGAGCTGGAAATCTTCCCATGAAGGGACAGAGGTCCTGGGACCTCAGCTTGTGTTAGGGCAGTAGCATATCTCTTTCCCTGTCCTCTGTCCACTTTGGTTCCTATTTCATAGGAAAGAGGCCTCTAAATGCTCCAAACAATAAGGAAATGTATTATTTCACAGAACAGAAAATCAAAAGGTAAGCTGTGCTTTAGGACATGTTAACGGTTTAGCAACAGTCCCAAATTCTTTCTTTCCACCCTCTATCCACACCATTGGCTTCATTCTACAGCTGGTTCCACTCACCACCTCAAGATCGCTGTCAGAGATGATTAAGAGTATGGGTGTCTTTGCTCAAGCACAGTCAGAGAGAGAAAACCAGATTCTGCTCCAAACCATTGGATTAAAGGGTTCCTATGGTCTGATTGGGCCAACAAGGTCATGAGACCACCCAAAACATTTACTGATTGGTTTAAGTCTGAATTCCTGAACCAATCTCTGGCAAGGAAGAATTCATTTATGCAAATTGCTTAGACCAGTGGTTCATGGTTTTCCACTGGGCTGAAACTAGCCCTGTGAGGACATAGCAGAGGCTGTTATTGTCCTCGCAATGATTTGGGGGAACAAATGGATGAGATGCTAAATGTCTTATGGAGGGTAAGGGAACTGCAATACAGAATCATACAATAATGAACTGCCCTCTTACCTGTAGGACTTTCAAAAAAATAACAACATTATGGAGAGGTACCTGGATGGCTCAATTGAGCTACTGACTCTTGGTTTCAGCTCAGGTCATGATCTCAAGGTCATGAGACCAGGGTCATAAGATTGAGCCCCATGTGGGGCTTTGGGCTCTTCACAGAGTCTGTTTGAGATTCTCTCTCTCCTTCTTTCTCTGCTCCTTCTCTTGCTTGTGCTCATTCTCTCTAAAGTAAATTAATAAATCTTAAAAAAATAACAGCCTTATTGAGATATAATTCATATGCTATAGTATTCACCTATATAAAATATACAATCTATTTTTTTAGATTATTTAAAATTTTGCAGCTCTAATCACAATCAATTTTAGAATGTTTTCATTGCCTCTCTCTGTGGCAAATAGACTCCCACAGCAATCAGCCTCCCCCCACCCTCTCAACACACAATACCTAATCTACTTCTGTCTCCATAGATCTGCCTATTCTGGGCACTTCCTATAAATAGAACAAAACAGTATGTGACTTTTGGTGACTGGCTTCTTGGCATATTTTCAAGGTTCATCCCCCGTTGTGGCATGCATTGGAGCTTCATTTCTCTTTAGTGCAAATAATATTCCATTGTATGGATATACCACATTTTATTCATGCATTCATGAGTTGATGGCCACTGGAGTTCTTTCCACTTTGGGACTGTCATGAATAACACTTTGGGCATTCATGCACCTACACCAGTTTTTGCAAAGGCACATGTTTGCTTAGGAACATGTTTGCATTTCTCCTGGGGATATAACTAGGAGTGGAATTGCTGGGTCATATGGTAACTCTATGTTTAAGATTTTAAAGAACTGCCAGATTGTTTCCCAAAGCATTTTCATTTTTCCCTGATCTGCAAATGGAAATGTCCTTGTTTCTAATTATTTGTATTAAATGACTCCGTTTTACATATAAACATAGAGCCTTGTTTCATGCAGCCATTGGGTGAAATGAGGGGATGACTTACTATTCGCATAGTTGGAACTTTACTAGGAATTGGTCACCACTTCAGAAAAATCACATCGCTGACAACTGCACAGTTTGTTGTATTGGAGTTACCAAAAACAAACAAACAAACAAACAAACCAAAAAAACCCACACCTTATATCCAGTCTATGCCAGTGGCTCCCAACCAGACCTGACTGTTCCCACCACCCACTCACAATGACTGGAGTCCTTTTTGATTGCCTGGAAGGTGGAGTGGAGGTGCTCCTGACATCTAGTAGGGCATTCCCCACAACAAATAATTCTAGAGCCCCAAGTGTCCACAGTGCCAAGGTTGAGAAACCCTAGTGTATACATACAAGTTCTCAGATTCAGACTGTATCTTCCCTCGAGCACAATCTTCCCACTTGTTATTATATACTTATTGGAGTCAGGCTAGGCATTTTCTCATCGAAATGCATATAACTTTATTAAATGACGCTTCTATGTGTCTTTTACATGGCAGTTAGGGAATTAGACTGAATTTATAAAATATGTATCCCTGAATTTCATTTCATGGTAAGTACAGGGGATACTACAAATCATATAAATCTGCTAGGGGAGCCAGTGGTTTGGACCTCTCAATTCAACAATGGGAGCTGGGTGGATCTTCTGTAGACCGCTGAGCCCTACAGGGAATTGGTGGGTGTGGAGGGGAGTTGGGACTCTCTGAAGAAGGTAGGGCAAGGAGAATGCTGGGCAGAGAGTCAACCACATCTGCTATGGTTACCGATGTTTGCCAAGATCCTGGTTTTAGATCCCTGGGTAGCCTGCTTGTATTTTCTACCTTCTTGCCAAAACTACCCTTGGCATCTTATAACCCTCCATATTCTCTTCTTCCCTCCTTCCTTCTTTTTCTTTCTTTAACTCATCTCAGGAAATTCTGTCATTTGCAACCAAAAGGAACCAGAAGTAAAACAAAGGCAGGTGCAAAATAACTAATAACTATAAGTGGGGAGGGGGCAGAGGGGGGAGAGCATGGCATTCTCACTCTCCTAAGCTTCAAGAGGGACTGTCACTGACATGATTTAAACCTGTTTTTCCCACTGGGTCTTATCAGCACCAGATGTTGCGATGGAATGTATCCATCCAAGAAGATGACAGTAGATGGAGAAACTTAACTTGCATATGGAGACTGGTGCAGAGCTTGCATGTGGACAGCAGAGCCCCCACAACAAAAGAGCTGTCATGGGACGAATAAGAGCTGAAAATATTTCCTGCCTCTGGGAAGTCGGGGCTATGAAACTTTGTTCTACTCAGCAATCAAGCAACACATTTCTTCACTGGTCTGTGAAGAGCAAGGTAGTTCTAGAGTTGACTGGTTAACTGTTTCTTTGCAGTTCAAAACATTCCTGTGCAGAAGCATCGCAGCCTATGTATGCATCCCCACGTGAGCATGTGTAGGTGAAATTCAGATTCCTAGGTTCTGACCTAAGGGATAACTAGGATCAAGGTCTGGTCAGTACATGGGGACCTATATTGTAAACAAGATGCTTCCCCCTCTCCCTTCCTATTCCCTTTGATTCAAGCTTCGAGAATCATCCTGTAGACATAATGATTTGGGTCTTTTTCCCTGACTGAGGCAAGAGTCGGGAAAGGAAACGCTGCCAGAATTTTTTCCTGCTGCAGGGAGCTTCCTCAGATCTGTCTGTCAGCTCAGCTTTCTGGCCCAAGAAGCTGGCTCTTCTGGGGCTGGCTGACGTTGCCGCTGCAATGGAATTTCCTTTGCTGCAGAACCTGTGGCCTGCATCCTGCTGAGCACAGATTCTGTGGCTACTCAGTAAGAGTTCCTTAAACCAGCCTTGACCGAGCAATGGTTAGGAATGGGGTGCGCAGGCCCTGAGAGCACATGGACTGCAGCATGGACAGCAGGGACAGTGGGGCAATGCTGAGGAAAATGTCCATCGTCACCCCTCCGGGGTGTGAGGCCACTGATCATGCCAGCAGCCTTATGAAATGTGCTCTCATGCCCCTATAAAAGAGTTACTCTTGATAAAGACCAGGGTTTGAGAATTTGATGGATGTATTTATATATGTATCTAACCCCTGATGGGCTGAGGTTTCTGTGTTTCCAATGGACTTTGATGTGGAGGAGAAAGTACATTTCAACAAGAATTCCGTGCCAGAGAGAAGGCTTGGGTGCCCTCCTGCACCCTCCAAAGACTTCTGAATCAGATAGAAAGCAGGTCCTGAGGATATGAAAAGTTGAAGTGCTGTAGAAAACAGTAATTTCAGCTGGGATCACTGGTGGGTGTGGAGAGATGACTCAGATTCATGAAAGAGAATCAAAGTGATGCTGGAAAAGAAAAATGCATTCGGTAGCATACGGTTGTTTTACACTTTTCTTGTTGGGAATGGGGGTAGGGTCGTCTAGAAGAGGGAACCTAGGCCATACAGTAATGTTTGGGTAAGGTAGAGAGGTAAGTGCCTCCTGCCAAGGCCAGAAATAACCTCAGGAAGAAGGGAAAACTGTCTTGGTAGTAGAAATTTCATATCCCATTGGTGCCAGCTCTTCATGGATAGCAAATATCAGAAACCCAGATCACCTCTGCTCATCCTGAGACAGACGTTGCCAATGGATCACAGCATATCTTTTCACTCTAGGCAGCCATTAGCAATCAATCAAGGTCAGCATTCATGATGAGCTAGAAAAGGACACTAAAGTATTTGACCAGGGAAGATCTGAGAGAATATCTTAGATTAGGTGAGACGCAGGAAAAACTAACATTACAGAAGGATTCCAAAGCCTCGGGAATTTGGGGAAGATTCTCTGATTTCTTTCTAAACCTTGTATCAACGTTAATAAAATCAACTATTATTTATCAGAACTTTCCACGCACTGAGCTGGTTTTCTGTGTCATTTAGTCCTCCCCCTAGAGCCGTGAGGGGCTGTGATTCCCATTGTGCAGATGAGGGAACTGAAACTCAGCACTAAGTTAAGAGGGTCACACAGAAGTGCAACTGCAGGGGGTCAATTTTAAGCTACCACTCAAAATCCAGAGTCCTTGGGCCCAAGATCTCTCTCAGTCTAAATGAGCCTGGGGTATCGTGAAGGCACAGCTCAAGACAGACTTCTGGCCAGCTCCTTCTGATTTGTTTATCCCCTAAATTACCTGTGCAGAGATTTCTGCCATCCACCATCTCCCTTCTCCCTGACTGTGGAGGATAGCCTTTGTAGTAAGGAGAAGCATGCAGAAACTGCAAGCTGACACCTCGCCCTGGTCATTTCCATGACTTATGAGCACACATCAGACACACAATTGCTCAACACTCTTGCATGATACTCATTTTCCTCGGATCCCAGCTGCCTGGGAGTTTGGAAAAAAAAAGCTGAGGCCAGCTCTAGGGTCAGCCGAATGAACAGATGGGGATGCGCAGAGGTGACACACGATCACTCCTTGGCATCTGCTGGGCCTGTTGCGGCTGCTTTGGCTGGCTGATGCCTTGACCCGGCTAATCCTGTTGGTCATCCTGGGCCGGCTGTGTTGTGTCACTCATCCCAGCCCCTGGGGTAACTTCTGATTACAGAGGTTTCTTTCCTTCTGAAAGTCATGCTGGTAGTGTTCTGACTGCCTGCTTCAATTTTGGCCTTGGCTTGGCCTTCGGCCAACAAATGGCCCACGCATAGGGCTAAAGGAATATCTAAGATGCCAGATTCTAGGTAGTTTACTGATAACATTAGTCTATTTCCAGGCCCTTCCTCTCCTGGCATTTGTCATCTCATGCCAACAATGCTTACATACTTACTACAGTTAGCTAGATTTTTTAGGATGCCATGATGGAAAAAAATGGAGGACACAGTCTTATTTTGGGGCAGCTCTTTGGGTCTGTGGCCACTGATGTCATTCATTATCCATTTACCTCTCTATTAGATGCAGAGTACCTATTATATCCCAATCAACCTTATTAGGGGGACCTCCACATCAGCAGTGAAAAAACAAAATGAAACAAAACTAATTTCATTAGTGTCATCATAGAATTTACTGTCTATTGAAAAAGGTTGAACAAAAGCTAGTTAGAAACAAATTAGTGTAATTATAATTTGAGCAAAGCTATACAGGAAAAGAGTATTTCAGGAACTGATACGTGAAGACCCAGAAGCAGGAAAGAGTTTGGCTTGCTTTAGGAACTCGAAGGTGGCCACTGGGGCTGAAGTGTAATAGGCAGTGGGCTTGGGGCAGGAGACTGGGACAGGTTGGGTCATGTAGCATCATGCTAGGGAGCTTAGGTTGTGAGTTTCACTGGAACAAACTGAGAGGTTTTAGGCAGAGGAATGGCATAATCTGGGCAATGTTTTCAAACAACTTGTTTTTCTGCATTGTGGAGAATATTTTGGTCAGAGCAAGAGTGGATGAAATAAGATAAATGAAGAGGCTATCACAATGCCTCAGGAACACTAAGATGGCTGTAATGAGAATGGAGAAAAGTCAGAGAGTGGTCAAAATTATTGTTTCTGGTCATTTGGGGACAAAATGACGACAGATGAATGGAATGGCCTGGTTGATTTAGCTTCTCCATTGTGAATTTAGAGATTTGGAAAAAAAAATCTACTTAGAAATTGTGTCTAATTATGTATTATATGAGAGTAATCAGGTAACTACACACAGATTTTCTATAAATTTACTGCAATACTGTTTTCAACTAGCAAAAAATTATAGTCTGAAGGTCCCAAATATCCTACCTAGGAACTTGTCTAAGATATCACAATTTATCTGTATAATGGAATTTTATGAAACAATCATCAAAGACAAAATAAATCTATTGACATAGGCAGATATTCATAATGTAGAAGTTGAGTAAGGCATATTTAAGATAAATATGGATGATATGGTGCCATATTTTGGATGACATCTGCATAGAAAAAGGAATCTCTCAGATCATATCCAACCAAACATTAATGGTGAACACTGGGTGGGAGAAATCATAGGCAGTTATGAATCTTTTTTCTTTCCCATTTCTATTTTCTGTTTATTCTATTGTGTACCAGAATGTTCTTTTGTATAACTTTACAAAGTAATGGATTGGTAGTAATTGTGCTTTTCTGTTATTGCCACACATACTGCTTTACTCACTGAGCTTTGGCACATGACTAATATGTTCTATTCTCTTTGATCTTGCTCATAATCTTCATTTACTTCCTTCTGGAATATCCTCCCTACTCTTTCTTCCTTGTATCTCTTCTGTAAACAGGGTGTGACCATGTAATTTCTCATGCAAACTGGGACACTTTCATAAATGAAAGAAGCCGATATGATACCACAATACAGCCAAATTGGTACATCTGGTCAACCTCTTAAAATCCTTTACTCATTTGGCATCTCTTTTGTAATGCTCTCTCTGCCGTTTTTATACTCCATCCTTTGGCAATAGTAGTCAACATAACTTTTGTCTTGTGTTTTTTTTTTCCATATAGTCATTTTCACCGTTGATTGCTATCGACCATTTCACCTGCCTGTGTCTTCCTTCTCAACTAGAGACAATAAGCTCAGTGACAGCAGACACAATATTATTCACCAAGCTTTCCTGACTTCGATACCTAATAAATGCTCAATAAATGTTTTCCTTATTTAGTTGTAAAATTATTCTGTCATTCCAGGCACATGGAAAAAAAATTACTCAGATGAGAAAGAGAGTTACAGCAAGCCTCTTGGGAAGGTGTAGTTAACAGAAACATAGCCAAATCAAGCCAGGTTTCCAGTTTTCCAAGAGTCAGGGAGCCCTATGGAAGTACTCTAACCCAAACTGTGGAAATTGGGAACAAATGCTTTTGGAAACTTCACATGTTTGGGGGCGGGGGTTTCTTTACAGACTTGTAGGCCACATGGCAGTTTCAAGTTTTGGTACACAAGGCTTGGGAGTGAAAGTCAGATGTGATTAAAAATACACGTCTTACAGATGTCTGGATGCTGTTCAAATCCCCAAAAGTGTGATAGAAAACCCAGTTGCTTTCCAGATTTTTAGGGCAGGGAAAAAAAGCCCATCATGGCCCCTTTGTCTCCTTATTGAATGGGTATGTTCAAGTGACGTTTTAAATTTGTAGTGTTATCTCAGCTGCTTGTTTACCTTTTTAGTGGTCCTGCTCACTGCCCTGAAACTGAAAGCAGGGTAATTGGGGGAACATGTGACGTGTCCCAGGAGATGAAAAGTTCTCATTATTTTTAGCATATGCTAAGTAAGCCTAGGTAAGTGCAACACACTATAAACACAATTTATGGAAATAAAAAAATATAAAATCCTGGATACTGCCTCCCTGATACGAAAATAGAACAGTATTATTTTCTTCAGCATTTTCCTATGTTCTTATTTTTAAAAAGAGAAGTTATATTTTATTTATTTGACTTATTTTTTTATAAACACTCTCTAACCATATCCAGCTGTCTGGCTTTGTTTATAATAACCTGTTTACTCATCATCAATTTAAACATACAATCTGAACATCTGTCTCCTTCTACCCCAACTTATTTGCTTTCAGTCTTCATTTCAGCTTGCACTTGAAGGTCAACATCTTTTTCTTCTGGGCTCAAAGGAGTTTTGAGAGGTATGTTTAATTTAAAAATTCACATCCCACTCCCCCCCCTCTCAGAAAATAAAAAAGGAAAAAAATTGGTCTCTGTTACACAGAGAGAAAACAAAGTAGAAAAGAAAGGCACTTTGTTTTGCCAGACAAAGACAGGCTATCAATTTTCATAAATCTGCATTCCCAAGACAACTGCTCATGTCTGGTAAGAGGTCCATTTCTTTGAACTTACATACCAGAAAGTATTTTTTCCCTTCTTCAGTCTCAGAATGCTGAAGAATATAGTTAATAATAGTATATGTAGAACTTAAGTAATTGAATACAGATAATTTTGTTAATTTCAACAATTCTATTTTATAAGGATGGGGTTCCTTGGGGTTGGGAAATTGGTCCAGAGCTAAATAAGGGAGTCCTAAACAACTTAGACAAGCACGCTCTCTGGTTTTCTAGAAAACATTCCTTGCCACCATCATGTGTGTGTGTGTGTGTGTGTGTACATTTATGTGTCAGTTTGTTAATTATAAGATGGACATTTAAATATATTATTGAAACAAGGAGAATCTGGCACAACTCTGACAAAATTGGCTAACTGTATTAAAACTGTTTTGTTTCAAAGAGTCCAATATTACTAATATTTACTGGTCTTGTAAATATATATGCTGTAAAGTCATAACTTTTGTGCTTGCTCTTTTCTGTCTCCCCCTCCAGTTTTAACCACTGAATAACCAACATTCTTGTACACATACAACCCTAGCCATGCATACATACCAACCTCAAGTATGCATATGTATAGTATCTGTCAGCCTTAATCCATTTCCTAGTGAAGTTTTATAGCTGGGTCTTTGAGACAGACAGGGCTCATGTTACTAAGATTGCCTAATATACATATAGCTCATTAAACAATGAGAGTTCATAAATCACTAAGCATAAATAGCATAGATCAGTTGATGCAACATATTGAAAGACTTGGATTTTAAAATGAATCATTGTTCCTGCATATTTGTAGTATAGGAGAGTCCCACAGTTGGTTTTCAGAGTCATCTAGACCAGATTTCTGAGGATGCAAGTCACTTTGTATGCCCAACAGACATTTAGCTTTCTTGGACTCTTAGGGATTTTGAGTCAGCAGGATGGAGTAGATCCTGGGGATGTGCAATTTTCAAAGGGGCTTCAGATAATCCTCATGATGGGGTGGTTTGGGGAGCAACCCTAGACCTTTGCTGTTCAGAGTGTGGCCCATGGATCAGCAGCACTGGTATTACCTGGAGGCAGGTTAGAGACAAAGAATCTCATGCCCCACCCAGGTCTACCAAGTCAGAATCTGTATGCCAGCAGCATGCCCAGGTAATATGTCTGAACACTAAGGTGAGAGAAGCACTGTTCTAGACCAGTATAATGACTACCACTGTCTTCGTTATAAATCCATAGCCCCGAACTCCATCTTATTTTATTTTATTGTACTTTATGGAAGTTCAATATATCCTATAACTTCATATTGTGAATCTCAGTTCAGGGAGTATGTTTTCATGTGCTGAACTTATTGGTTGAATCAATTAGTCTGGTCAGGTAAGTGGTTAATTCTGTGAAGACATAAATGCACTCTCAAAAAGCCCCAAACCATCAGCCAAGATAATTATTCATTATAAAGTCAACCAAAATACCTACTTGAGTGATTGAATCATTGCCATTGCAAAGCCTTGTTCTGATGGGGCACTATGTTGATTTGCCATGACAATGGGAGGATGCACCCTGTATGTCTTCACTGGAGTCATGGTGTGTGGGTTAAAATCCTGGATTTTGGAAAAGAAAAGAGGTGGGTATCAGTTCTGGTTTGTCCACTTATTACCTGCATGTTCTTGGGTATTTTTTCCTCTTTGAGCCACAGTTTCCTGATGTGTTAAATGGAAATAATAAGAGGCTCTGCCTCCTAGTGCTTGGCATATCATATCCACACTATAAATGTCAGTTTTTATCATTGGAAGGGTTTTAGGAACTAGTTGTTTTGTTTTTGAGATATGGTTTTCTATAGAATTCACACTTGAAAATGTGTATAGTTTTGGTTTGGGAATGGCCAGGAAGCCAGCAAGCTTTATCAGGAAGCAGTCTATGTAAATACAAGTAAATTAAGGAGAATTGAGTGCATCTCATTTAATTTGTGAATCTTGGTAGTCCTTTTGAAGAAACCCAGGGGATTATCCAAGCATATATGAATCCTCTACTTGAATTCTGAATCTGGTTCTCATATACCTGTGATTTCACTTAATATTTATTACTAAGCTTGTAAGAGCCATATGACTTTTGAATAGCATTGGTTTTCTCTGAATTATTGAATAGCTTTCCTGAAGGGGCTGGAGTAGGTGGCAAATCACAGCACAGTTGGCCTGCCTTCTAGCCCAACATTTTAATTCAGTATATTCAGATTAAAGTGAATTTTCAGGGCAAGGGATATACAAAGTTGCCAAAACACATAGCCTGGAGCTTGCTGGTAGGGGGAAGGAGCAAAGATGGTTCCTTTGGTAATTGTGTATGTGTGCACAAGAGCCTTGTACATACTCAGCTTCACCCCATCTTGCTTCTTCACCTACCCCTCCCAGAGGCACTGCCTACTGTTTGGTCGCCTCAGTATTTGGTAAAATCCCTGTGGTATTAACTCCAGAGCCAATTCACAGAAAACATTTGGGGTTTCAAAATCATTTTTCTTCCAATAATAACTTGCAAGAGGAATAAAAAAAATACAATTGATAATAGTAACTTTTTTTTTAACTGACTCAGTACACTTGTTTTGGTTTTTATGTGGGTGTGCATGACTACATTCAAGGTTGGGTAAGCCACTTTCAGTCATTTACTCTTAATCACTGCTGGTAACTGTAGAAAACGATTTGGTGATATATATTGAGATTTATGAAAAGTTTGCATTTTTTTGAACATTGTATTTGGACTAGTGATCCTCAGGTTGATTAATAAGTATCTGCCTGCACTTCATAGATTTTCTTTTTTCCCACAGAGTTATGGGATAGCAATTTTGAAACTACTTTCTGTGTAAACTAGGATTGAAAAGATGAGTAAACAGACAGCAGATAGTAGGAGCAATAGTTGAGATTTTGGAGAAGAGAGTTACAAATACAAAAAGGGCAAAAGTTAGAATAAATCTTATTCTGTTAAATTGGAATTGATGGTCATTCCAATAGTAGGTCATAGAACACTCATTATTTTCAACATATATAGCTATGGATATAGTTATAGAGATGGATACAAGTACATATATGCACATATACATGAGAGTGTATGGATATACAAATTTGTATTTTCCAGCTCTGTAGGCTGAAAGAGTCTAGAAGGAATAACACCTTGGTGGCCACATGCATTCCTATTTTGGTCTCAAAATGCCATTTTCCCCTAAAAGGAACTAAGACCCCTTGGAGAAATAGCTGATTCTAGGGGAGAGGCAACAAACAAAAATGAACAAAAAACAATACAGACTTGGAACTTCATGCTATGTCTGAAAGTACGAAGTGTTCAAAGATTTATGGGAGTATATGCCAAAAGGACATGGGTATCAACATAAAGGAACTTCCACTAACTAAATCTGGAACACTTGGAGTATCAAAGTAGAGATAATAATAGACTATGACCAATTAAATAAAATAGGAAACCATGAGTCCTTATAGCTATAATTATTTAAGGAAAAGGAAGGGTTCTCCTTCTAGGAGACTGTAACTGAGAAATGCAGAAGGAAGGATGGCATCAGAAAACCACCATATGGCAACAATATCAGTAACAATGAATTCAACCTAAAATAGTCAACAGATGCTAAAACCAATGGGTCAAAGTTTGATGAGTAATAGATATTTCCCTAGTTTTACAAAATATGTATTAATTACAAAGGAGAAAAAAAATGTATCTTCACAAACAAGAAACGTAGCAAACACCACCTAACCAAAGGGCCAAAGTTGACATCCTGAGTAATGAGACAAACCCACATCAGGGGCCTTACGATATGATGCTCTGAGCACCCCAGCTACAGTATTCCTGCGGCAAATGCATAACCTGAAACCGCTTGGTAGGAAATATTTGAGCAATCTGGAGTGAAGGACATTTTACAACACCATGGGCCTTTATTCTTTAAAGATATCAATATTGTGAAAGACAAAGAGCAGTTGAGGAATTGTTTTAAAGATTTTATTTATTTGAGAAAGAGAGAGCTCATGCACATGTGCAAGCAAGTGGGAGAGGGGTAGAGGGAGAGAATCTCCAGCAGACTCCCTGCTGAGCGCAGAGCCTTATGTAGGGCTCCATCTCAGGACTTAAGACCAGGACCTGAGCTTGCAACCCCAGCCAAACCGAAGTCCCACACTTAACCTACTGAGCCATCCAGGCAACCCTAGGCATTGTTTTAGATTACAGAAAGCCAGAGGTTTATGAGAACTGAAGAAAATATATGATCCAGGATTTTTTGCTATAAAGACCATTAGTAGGACAATTGGAGAAATCTGCATAAATTCTTTAGATTGGACAATATATACCATTAATGTTAATTTTCTATCAGATTTTTATATGTGCTTCTATAGGAGAATATCTGTAATTTTAAGAAATATACACAGAAGCATTTAGGTGTTAACATGTATCATGTCTGGGAGTTACTCTCAAATGGGAGAGAAGAGAGCTTGGAGGGAAGAGGGGAAGGCAGAAGGGAAAGGAAAAGAGAGAAAGACAGGGTTAGGGAAATGGAGAGGGGGCCAGGGAGAGGAGGTGGAGAGAGAGATTCATAAAGCAAATGTGGTGAAATGTTAAAGTGTGGGAAATCTAGGTAAAGGCATGTAAGGGATTTTTTTGTACTTCTCCTCCATCTCACCTTTAAGTTTAAAACTAGGACAAAATAACAAGTTTAAAAAATGTACTTTTGATTGGATAAGTCCACTTCTAAGAATCTCTCTTCAGTATATAAGAGTACAGATAACAATTTATATATAAAGTGTTTATTATAGCATTATCTACAAAATTAGAAATAATACATATATAAACTAATAAGAGAATGTACAAACGTTTAGACATAAGCATTTAAAAATACTATATAGTAAGTGCAATGAAGTTTTTCTAAGAAATTTAATTAAGTGGAAAATGCTATAATGATAATAACTATAAATATGAACTCAATTATGCAAAAATATATATAAACTAAAAAGGAGGTATACTAATAAGTTCATGGAGCATTTCCTTAAAGAACTGAAGATTACTTTCTTAAAAATGTATTGATTTTCATACTTATTCATAATTAACATAATTCCAAAAAGAAAGAAAGATAGTTATTTCTTACTTTCATAGCTTCTAATTTGAGATTCTGTTTGATTTGAGCAATGGTGAGTTTTCAGTCAAAGAATATGGTAGTCATGGGGCATCTGGGTGGCACAGTTAAGCATTGTTGGATTCTTGGTTTCTGCTCAGGCCCTTGTCTCAGGGTCATGGATTGAGCCCTGTGCCAGGCTCTGTGCTTGGCATGGAATCTGCTTGGGATTCTCTCTTCCTCTCTGCCCTTCCTACTTGCATTCTCTCTCTCTCAAATAAATGAATAAATCTTAAAAAAAAAAGAATATAGTAGTCAAAAAATAGAAAAACTTTTCAACTACAAGAGTACCTTAAATATGGGCACTTTAGAGACCTCAATTTATAAACAGTCTACTAATTAGAAATTTTAACTTGTCAACATATTGGTAGTTTAATTTTTTGCTACTTGTATTTCAAAGTAATAGGATTACACTTACACTTCCTAAAATACACATTTCCTTGTTTCAGACAGACCTTCTCTCTACTAAATACGTGTACATTATAGATCATTCTGAGATGTGAGTTCCAAGGATGGGAAGTTACTTCTGGTAAACTGGCAGATGCTTTCTGTAGAGGAAGGAAGACTTCACCATAGGGATGGTAGCTGTGATTTCTCCCCCATTTAAAGAGCTTATAAAATGTTGGCAAGGAGAGACTTTGCTGAAGATCACATAGGAATATTTTAAAGAGTTGCTATTCACGGGTAATTTGAAATTTTAACAACGGTTGTGGTGAATGATGTTGGGGCAATTTTTCCAAGGCTGGAACCTTTTCTTCCAAAGTAGATGCACCTATTATTTATTGAGGATTTCTTCTTCACATGGGGTTGGTTCAGGCAACTTTTTGAAATAACAGAGATTGTTTAGAATGTTCCACATTCCTGAAAGAAGATATCAGGAGAGAATTCACAAAAAGGAACACTTGTTAAGCAAAATTAAAAACAACTTGAAGTTGGGTCTCATCAAAACCATGTTGGTAAATGGAAACCAGTAATATCAACAACAATTAATATGTATTGATCATATACTGTTTGCCTAGTGCTTTGCCTGCCTCACCTTCTTTATTGCTAGTTTCTAAACTGGATAGCCCAAAAAAGTTAAAAGTAAAGATTGTCTTGCAATAACTTAGTACCATCTTCTATGCTTAGTACTCAAATAGCTCAAGGAAGATAACCTGGGTGATTTGTTTATGGGAGATAGAAATTGAATTCAAGCAAGAAATCCCGGAAGTTGGGCATCAGGTGAGCCAGAGGGTTTGGCAAAGGAAGGCATGAGGCAATGTTTCCATTAGGGATGATTGGAAAAGAAAGAGGCTGGAAAGGAAATATCAATGGGCTGCTGGATTGCCAAGAAGAACATGACTCACCAATGAGAGATTTGTTATCTGAGCCTCTAAGTCCCTTCTTGAAAAGTAATACTTCTCCTGAGGTGGATTGGACTCAGGAAGAATGAGATGTGGGAATCTGGACGGGTTCCATTTCGAGGGGGAGTGATACTAGACTACACTCTGCCGCCAGTACCTTAGAGGAAAGGTATTGCGTTTCCTGTGGACTTTGTTACAGATGGACAAGCCTGATGGACAAGTGGAAGCAAAGGAGACTAACCATTTCAAATGAGAAAATCTTCCAGTGAGCCTTTACTCATGCCTGCAATCTGTCTTTTCTTTCTTCTCCTCCTCCTCCACATTTTTTCCCACATGTCGAAATCCTGCTTTAGTTTAAAGGTCAACCCACAAATACAGTCTCCAGAAGAATCTTCCCTGATCTGCTCCAGAAACGAATGGCTCTCTTCCTGATGCTTTCATTTCACTTCGCTTATTCTTTTTGTCACATCATGTCTCATGCTGCCATGGCTTGCCTTCTACTTTAGCGATTGGTATAGACTTCGGTCTTTGATATCATGAAAGCTCTTTGAGGGCAGGGACCCATGTTATCCTGTTGTCCCCAGACCATCACTCAGTGCCTTGCCCAAATGAAAGATCAGTAAGTATTTGTTTCTGTTTCTGAACTGGCCCATCTGTGTTATATGCTTTCACAAAGTGAAGATTATGAGCAGAGAAGAGGCATAGTGTGACAACAGGTGGGCAAGATGGAATAGATAACAGATCTGGGAACATGAGAGAGAAAAGTCAGCTAGCTACACCATTCACTCTCTTTCCTCTAAGATGTATTTGTGAATTGATCTGAAGTCAGTAATGACACTTAAGGCCCTGAGAATCGAAGTGAGGGCCACACCATGCCGCTGGAAGAATGCTGGATTCAGACCGAACGTCTGCCCACCTGACTTTCAGAGGGCATCTAACTGCCATGCACCTTATCCTCCTCACCTGCGAAATAGAGATGAAATACATGCCTTCCCTTTGCACCGGCTTGTTGTCAGAACTCACGAGGTCATGTGATCTGGAGAGTGATCTGGAAGCTCAGAGTTCTTTTTCTCATTATTGCATCAGCATCACCTGGGAGGTGGTTAGAAATGCAGGACCTCAGGCCCCACCCTAGACCTCCGGAATCCGAATCTGCATTTTAACAAGGACTACAAGCAGTTTTCATGCACGTGAACCATTTCAGAAAGTACTACTCTAAGGGGCTAAAAAATATAATATACAATTGTCCATGAGGTCTGGCGTGTATGTGTTGGGGAAAATGGATGTTGACTTGGTCCTGGTGACTGAGCATTGGAAGGGGAGCCAGACTGTGAATGGAACGGTGCTCACATCCAGCCATCCTACTGGTGAGGTAGAAAACAAGGGATCTCTTCTGTTACATATAAAATGGTAGGCGTGATGATCCTCTGACATGTGTTCCCTTGACGCCAACTTTGCCAAGTTCTTTTCCCTGTCCTTTTCTCTCATCGAAACTTACCTGTATTATGTTGTTCTTTCTCAGCAATCCTTGCCACATGAGAGTTAGGTAATATAAACTAAGGACTTAGTATTAGGTAGTATCTCAGAAATTTGCAAGATATGAAAGATCTTCCTGAGATAGCATTTTCATCCCAAGAGTTAGGTGGGTAGTAGAAAATTTAGAGTGTCAAGGAAGACCCAAAGGGCTCATTAAACAATACCATGTTGAGGATTGTGGCTGTTAATGACCAGAACTTTGTGTATCCCAGAGTGGTAGGATGAGGGTAGGACTAGTGGATTTGCATTCATAGAGGGCAATAAGATATTGAGAAGTGGCTAGAGGAAGATTGGAAATGATCATGATCATGAGAGTGGCTATGCATTACACACCTACTGTGTGCTGGGCATTCTGCTGGACATTTGACCTTTGCAAATATTATCCCATTTCATCCACACTTTAACTCTATAATCCTTATTTTATAAGCATAGCAGCTGAGGTTATAGAACTTGCACAAGGTCACAAAGTTAGTGTCCAGTGGAACCAAAATTGGAACTCAAATTGGATGGATGGCAGGGCTAAAGAAGTACCTCTGGATATATAATTTTTAAAAAGATTTTATTTATTCATTTGACAGGGATCACAAGTAGGCAGAGAGGCAGGCAGAGAGAGAGAGGAGGAAGCAGGCTCCCTGCCGAGCAGAGAGCCCAATGTGGGGTTCGATCCCAGGAATCTGAGATCATGACCTGAGCCGAAAGCAGCGGCTTAAGCCACTGAGCCACTCAGGCGCCCCTGGATATCTAATTATTGATGCCATAAGCACACATATAAGAAAAATTAGAAGGACTGGTGAGGACAAAAAATTCCCCCCTCCATACTTTCTGTGTGAGACAATAATATTTCACAGTGGGAGTCAAGACTTTGGATAGTAACTAGGATACTCTTTAAATTTTATCCTTGAGTTTGTACTTGCAAAATGAAACTCCAAAGTATTACCACTTTCATCAAAACTTTGTTTTGTCTTTTGCTTGGGACGCCTGGGTGGCTCAGTTGGTTGAGCAGCTGCCTTCGGCTCAGGTCATGATCCCAGTATCCTGGGATCGAGTCCCACATCGGGCTCCTTGCTCAGCAGGGAGCCTGCTTCTCCCTCTGCCTCTGTCTGCCACTCTGTCTGCTTGTGCTCACTCGCTCTCTCTCCCTCTCTCTCTCTGACAAATAAATAAATTAAAAAAATTTTTAAAACTTTGTTTTGTCTTTTGCTGAATTACAAATAGTTCTTGTATGAAGACATCATGAGGGTTAATTGAGTCTGACCTGGAAGAAAATACCCACATGTTTATATGAAAAGGTAAGAAGTTTCGTATTCATAAAATTCTATCTTGTAGAATAAATTGTACATTCTTTCTGTATATGTTTTAACAGCAGATTCTAAAGGACAAATAATTTTAAAGATTTTTGAGCTTACAGAGTTAAGAAAGGATAGAGTACTAGTATATACTTTTTAATAAGTTTTTGGGAAAATTACAATTTTATGCTCTTGTGTAGGTATACACACATTCTACTAGATACAGGATATGGCAATTTTAATTTCAGAAGACCAAGAATTTGGAATGCTATATTAATATATTCCATAATAATAGTCCTTGAATTTACTCTCCTTGGTTTCTAGGAGTTCCATTGTTAGGGGCTGAAACACACATGATGTTCTTCCCAACCGTCTGGGAACACAGATGTTTAACTGCTATCTAATAGGGGTCACTTAAAAAAATAAGTGGGCCAGAGCAACAGAAAACTTTTTTTTTGCAAATATAATATTAGTGCATCTGTTCTAAGGACATCATGTAATTCTCTCCAGCTATAGGCTACAATGAAGGCAGAGAAGATTTAAATTTATAGGGGAAGCAGGAATGTTTCAAAGAGTTAGGAGTCGTGGATTTGATGTCAAGCACAACCTCCACTGTCTATGGGAATTTATATAGGTCATTTAACCCCTAGTTATCCAATAAAATAGTGACAGGAATGGCATCTGCACAATGTGCAAAGGATTACTGGGAGAACTGGATGAGAGGATGCACGCTAAGCTTTAGCACAGGACCTGGCGTATTATAGTTAAGAGAAAGCTGCTTTTACTGAAAACTGACAAAGGTCACATCTGATTATTTACAACAAGGAAAGGAATTCTGACTTCAGCTATATATGGGAGCTCTGGATGGAAACTGGGCGAATTAGCTTTAGAATGATTGGAAAATGCTTTAGAACTTGGCCTTCCTCAGCCCCTTTCTAGTTTCTGCTCAGTTACTAAGAACTGTGGCTTCATACGGGGTCCTGTGAATTTCTTAAGGCTCAAAAGGCAATAGTGGGGACTTCTGAAAGAAAATGGAGTTCTGGTAGATTTATTTTTTGTATTTGTGCCAAGCCCTTTAAGATGCCCTATACTTCCACCAAGAAGATTTTCGAAAGTTCTACCAGCTTGGAGAATCTGAAAACCAATGTCTAGAGGATGATGGGAAATTTGATAACTAGACCAATGTGTAGGGGGGGGATCATGTTCCTGAAAGATCAGCAAAATCTTGGATCAGGCTGTGGTCTATACTTCTGTTCTTCATTGAAATCTTTCTGCTTTAAGGGCCAGCAATGGTCTTCACTAGGAAGTGATAGAGTACTCTGTGGGAAAATGATAAATCACACACAAACCTTTTCATCTTTAGATAATTATGGTTTAAATTTTATTGTTTATGCATAACAACATGGATGAAATTGTGTCTTCTCAGCAGCTGGTTTGAGGATTTTTTTAACTGAGGAAATGTGGCCTTTGCTGAGAAGTTACATTCAACCAGCTGTGGGGTTGGAGCAAGCGTGGGGCCGGGACAAGTTTTCATGCAGAAGAAGGAAGTGACTTTACATTTATAAGAATCAGAAGCTGAAGTCGAGGCAAGGGGCCAAGAGAGATTGAGAAGCCACGTGGGGGTAAGGGTGGGATGAGAAAGAGGGAAACCCACTGGGGACTTAGAAAAGAGCCCGGAATAGGAGAGACTGTCTTGTGCGGACCTTTTTTGAGATCATCACTGTGGGCTCTGAGGTGGAAGCATCCTCTTTGTCTCACTGAAAAACTTCACAGAATTTACATTGCTCCCCGGTGCTCACAGTTTAAGCAGATTTCTTTTTTGGAGAACACAAAAAGCTACTGAGGCTGCCTCGAAGTAGACATGAGGGAAAAATGGAGCCTGTGTGGGAGGAAAGCAACATATGGTGCCCATAAGTGGCACATGCTAATTGTGGAGAAATGAGAAAATATGGGCGGGCAAAGGAAAAGAAAGGAATCGTCCAGATTTATACCATCCCGAGACAGCTATTCTTAATGTGTTGATGGCTTCTGGTCCTTGTTCTAGATTATTGTGCACATTTGTGTTGTTCTATTATACTTTTCTTAAAAGAAAGTGCGATCCATGCAGTAAATACTGCCTTCCAACCTTTTTCATGTGTCTAACAATATGCTGAGGCCATCCCTCGAACAGCAGGGTGTCTCTGGTGGAGGCATGTAGAATACTCATGTGAGAAGCACTGGTTTCCTGCCTGGTGCTCTCACCATTACTGGTCTCATCATATCCTGATGGCTAAATCCTAAACAGGTATCTGGTTATTTCCTTCAGATAAATTTTCCCTTCTCTGCTTCTTCCTCTCACCCTTTCATTCATCTGCCCATCAATGAATAGCTGCTGTCTTAATTTGCTTGGGCTACTGTAGCAAAATGCCAGACTGAGGGACTTAAAATGCAGATATTTATTACCCAGTTTTGGAGACTGGCAAGTCCCAAAGAAAGGTAGTGGCAGCTTCAGTTCCCGGTGAGAGTTTTCCTCCAGACTTGCAGACAGCTGACCTCTCTCTGTGTCCTCACATGACAGAAAGAGAGAGAGAAAGAGAACAAGCCGGCTCTTGTCTCTTTCCCTCTTTCCGTAAGGAAGGCCCTAAAGACCACATCAGACCTAATTAACTCCCAAAGGGCTCACCTCTCCATAATAGCACACTGAGGGGTAGAGTTCCAAGATGCGAATTGTGGGGTAGACACAAAACATTTAGATCCTAACAACTGGTGAACGTTTCCTCAGTGATGGGCCCGGGTTGAGGTTCTGGAGATACAGATTTGTTGACCTCCTTATGGAAGACACAGGCCATGAATCAAATTGCCATGCGGAAAGAATGATTTAGGGAAGTCATGTAGGATTTCACTGAAGAAGTCATACTTGAGCTGGGATGCGAAGGATGAACAGGAAATAATTAGGGGAAGACAGAAAGGAAGAGGATCTCAGGAAGAAAGAATAGTAGGTGTAGAGACTTGAAGACAGGAAGGAAAATGCTAGAACAAAAGGCTGGATGAAGATGAGTATTATGAAAGGAGACATGGCCAAGAGGTTGCCAAGAACTGCCGGTTCAAAAGGATCTAGTATTTCCAGGCCTTATTTTAAGTAAAATTGCCCTTAAGAAATGTTATATCACATTTAATTGTATTGCATTTGAAATACTCCATTGAGTTAAGTTATTCCAATGAGAAAATTTGAATAGAAAACTACCAGACTATGGATATGGTGAGGAGGAGGCTGAGTAAACCTGAATGAATCTTCAAGAATATATAAGAAATCCCACTTCAACAGTATTTGGGACTCCTTTAACAGTCCATAACTAAAAGCTCATCTGGGTTGGGCTTAAAAGAGATACGCCCATTCCTAGTGAACAAACCAGCAGTATAACTAGATGGGCTTAGTCATATTCGGTAGGTTCTTCCAAAGGACTGTTTCGTCAGTCACTAATCCTGGGCCCAGTCTTTTCTCAGCCAGCAAAGTATGGCATCCACAGAGCAAAACAATGTGGACAAAAAGCAAGAATGCTATTGCTCAGTTGACAGAACTCCATGATATTGTTGGATAAGACCCAGAATTAAAACACAATTTCATGAACACTTCCGTGATTTTTTGCCATGCTGACAATACCGGTGAGAATTCTAAGGATTATTTATTGCTCAAATGTGGTATTTGGCAGTCACTTTGGTTTTGCTTGGGCAGCCACTAGCCCACATTAGAGCGTTTGTGTGAATAGGAAAATGGCACCCCTTATGGCGGATGCTTGACTTAGTGATGTTAGAGGGCGTCTGTGTGAATTAGGAAAAGGTAAACCTCCCCTTGCCCTCATCAGTGTATGGTCACACCAGGGAGTGCAGCATGGTCAGGGGACTGTCGGGAGGACTGGGGCTTCACTTGCCCCCTTTCCCTGACACCTGGGTGTCAGGCACAACCAATAAGAACACACCAATGATTTTGCTTTGCCTTAATCTCATTTTGATGTAAATCATGGCTATGAGGTTACTTGCCTCATCTTCACTTTGGTGATTTTTTTAAAGAAAAAGTGAGGGGCGCCTGGGTGGCTAGGTGGGTTAAGGCCTCTGCCTTCAGCTCGGGTCGTGATCCCAGGGTCCTGGGATCGAGCCCCATGTTGGGCTCTCTGCTCCTCGGAGAGCCTGCTTCCTCCTCTCTCTCCCTGTCTGCCTTTCTGCCGACTTGTGATCTCTGTCTGTCAAATAAATAAATAAAATCTTAAAAAAAATTAAAGAAAAAGTGAAAAAAAAAAGCAAAAAAAAACCAAAACAAAACAAACAACAAACAAAAAACCCAGGCTTAAAAACCACCATTTTTCTTTCATTTGAGGTCCCAATATCTGACCCAGTACGTTACCTGCCCTTATTGTCATACTGAGGACAATTGATCACATTGCATGAATAATTTCTTACTTCCACAGGAAAGTCAGCAGACTTGACCTATTTTTACTTATGATGAAGGAGACCATTAATTTTCAAGGTTGCTCTTTTCTTACAGTGCTGAGTTACACTATGCTCAAAGCATAACTTTGCTTTACAGATGCTTTCCTGGCTTTTATCTTTCCATTTATTAGTGGTCTAGAACGACCCCTATTTATGGTTCTTTATTGATGCTTCTAGGAAACTGGTAGCAATCTAAAGGGAACATACTAATACTATAGTAAATGGAATTGATTCTCTAATTTCCCTTTCTATTTTTTCATTGTTGGAGTATAAGAAAACAACCGATTTCTGTTCACTGATTTTGTATTCTGCCACATTATTGAACTGCTGTATAAGTTATAGTAGTTTGGGTGTGGAGTCTTTTGTGTTTTCCACATAAAGTATCATGTCATCTGCAAAGCAAAAAGAACCATAAGATACCTGCGAATAAACCTAACCAAAGAGGTAAAGGATCTGTACTCGAGGAACTACAGAACATTCATGAAAGAAATTGAAGAAGACACAAAAAGATGGAAAAGCATTCCATGCTCATGGCAGAAGAATAAACATTGTTAAAATCTCTATACTGCCTAGAGCAATCTATACTTTCAATGCCATTCTGGTCAAAATTCCACTGGCATTTTTCAAAGAGCTGGAACAAACAATCCTAAAACTTGTATGGAAACAGAAAAGACCCCAAATCGCTAAGGAAAAGTTGAAAAAGAAAAGCAAAACTGGGGGCATCATGTGCCTGATTTCAAGTTTTACTACAAAGCTGTGATCACCAAGACAGCATGGTACTGGCACAAAAACAGACACATAGACTGGTGGAACAGAGTAGAGAGCCTAGATATGGACCCTCAACTCCATGGTCAAATAATCTTCGACAAAGCAGGAAAAAATATACAGTGGAAAAATGACAGTCTCTTCAATAAATGGTGCTGGGAAAATTGGACACCTATGTATAGAAGAATGAAACTCGACCATTCTCTTATACCATACACAAAGATAAACTCAAAATGGATAAAAGACCTCAATGTGAGACAGGAATCTATCAAAATCCTAGAGGAGCACATAGGCAGTAACCTCTTTGACATCGACCACAGCAACTTCTTTCAAGATATGTCTCCAAAGGCAAAGGAAAAAAAAGCAAAAATGAACTTTTGGGAACTCATCAAGATCAAAAGCTTCTGCACAGCAAAAGAAACAGTCAACAAAACAAAGAGGCAACCCACGGAATGGGAGAAGATATTTGCAAATGACACACAGGCAAAGGGCTGATATCCAAGATCTATAAAGAACCGCTCAAACTCAACACACACAAAACAGATAATCATGTCAAAAAATGGGCAGAAGACATGAACAGACACGTCTCCAAAGAAGACATACAAATGGCTATCAGACACATGAAAAAATGCTCATTATCACTATCCATCAGGGAGATTCAAATCAAAACCACATTGAGATACCACCTTACACCAGTTAGAATGGCCAAAATTAAAAAGACAGTAAACAACAAGTGTTGGAGAGGATGTGGAGAAAGCGGAACCCTCTTCCACTGTTGGTGGGAATGCAAGTTGGTGCAGCCACTTTGGAAACAGTGTGGAGATTCCTTAAGAAATTAAAAATAGCACTTCCCTATGATCCTGCAATTGCACTACTGGGTATTTACCCCAAAGATACAGATGTAGTGAACAGAAGGGCCATCTATACCCCAATGTCCATAGCAGCAATGGCCACAGTAGCCAAACTGTGGAAAGAACCAAGATGCCCTTCAATGGATGAATGGATAAAGAAGATATGGTCTATATATACTATGAAGTATTATGCCTCCATCAGAAAGAATGAAAACCCAACTTTTGTATCAACATGGATGGGACTGGAAGAGATTATGCTGAGTGAAGTAAGTCAAGCAGAGAGAGTCAATTATATGGTTTCACTTACTTGTGGAGCATAAGGAATAACACGGAGGACACTGGGAGATGGAGAGAAGTGAGTTGGGGGAAATTGGAGGGGGAGACAAACCATGAGAGACTGAGGACTCTGAGAAACAAACTGAGAAACAAACTGACTCGAAACTGAGGGTTTTGGAGGGGAGGGGGATGGGGGTTGAGTGAGCCTGTGGTGGGTATTAAGGAGGGCACATATTGCAGGGAGCACTGGGTGTGGTGCATAAACGTAAATTTTGGAACACTGAAAAAAAATTAAAGTAAATTTAAAAAAATTAAGGGAACATACTTAGTTTTTTAAATAGTTTTTATTATTTATTATTATTATTTTTAAAGATTTTATTTATTTATTTGTCAGAGAGAAAGAGATCCCAAGTAGGGAGAGCAGCACACAGAGAAAGAGGGAGAAGCAGACTCCTCGCTGAGCGGGGAGCCTGACAATGGACTCGATCCCAGGACCCTGGGATCATGACCTGAACTGAAGGCAGATGCTTAACTGACTGAGCCACCCAGGCACCCCTTTTAAATTGTTTTGTAAAATGATTTTAATGGCTACAGAACCAACAGGGAAAAATCCCAAATGGTTTCCTAGGCAAGTTCTCCTCTGAAACCACTGTGCCCAGGGAAAATTATTAATGACAACAGGGGAAAATAGGGCAGTTCACTGAACCCATTTTCTCTTCTTCTGAATTGTCCTTCTCAAGTATACAACCACTGTGCCAAATATTGGCCCTATTTAGGCCAATCATTAAATCGAGCTTAGCACCAAATTTACAACTTTTCAAGAACACAAAGTGAGCTGGTTCTGGACAGTCGGAAGATGTGCATATGAGCACGGAAACTTCTAGAAACCCACAATTTCATTAGTCTTCCCAAGGGCTTCTTTTGTGCCCTCTGATGCAACTTGAATCATTCTTTAGTAATTTAAGGGTATGTTCCTTCTCTCTAACACTGCCTTTCCACTTTGAGACATGATCTTTTTCTCTCACATCCATTTTCAAGATAAACAAAAAGAGGTTTCTCTCTCACAGTGTGCCAAGCTTTGCTGGCAGTCAAAACAAAGAGAGAAAGAAAGAAAAAGAAATACAACAATATATAAAGGAGGAAGGGTGACACGTAGGAACCCAAGGGCATGGGCATCGGGACGTGGTTGAGGAGTGGCGCACATGCCAGGTGAGCTCAAGGGCTTGACACAAAATAAGGGCTCATCAATAATTTCACCCCACAAATACCCGATCTATCTTGTTCTGGAAATGGTGACTGTGAGGCCACACCAAGAATATATCCTACAGCCAAGCGCTGCCTTCTGTGAATTTATTTTCCTTCTAGTTAAATGGAAAGTAAAGCAAGTTGGGTTTAGGAAATTTGGGGTTTTGTCTCAGCTCTGCCATTAACTTGTGTTTTAGTCAGCTATTGCCTTAATTACGCTACAAAACAAACCGCCCCGAATCTCAGGGACATGCAACCGTAAGCATTCATTTCTGGCTCCCTGGACTCTGGGTTGGCGGGCACAGCCCTGCTTCTGGCTGTGAGTCTGTGGGTCAGCTGGGGTGGCCGTGCTCAAGGCTGTCAGTCAAAGTGAGGCTGACTCCGGGGTCTCTCATGCTGGGGCCAAGCTGGGGCCACTCCTTGGGGCATAATCATCTCATACAGGATCTCAGAAACTCCTGAAGGGCTGATGGGAACACGCCATTCCTCGCATGGCCTATGCCCGGAACTGCCACCTTTCCACCTCCACTGGCCAAATTAAGTCATCTGGTCCAACCTAACATCAAAGAAGGGGTTGTGGGAGGGGAGACTACCTCTCTCTTGGAGTGGGGAGAGGAGTGAACTGTACTGGCTGAACAAGAGAATTTGCCATAACTTGATTTCAGGTGTAGCAACTGTATCTCTTCTTAAGGTTTGTGGAATAGGGCTTCAGACCACATAGGCAGGGAGAAATAGATCCTGCCAGAGATCAGGTGAGATAACAATGGTTATTAACTACATTTATAAAAGTCAAAAGTAAATATAATTAGTGATCTCCACAAAAATCATAATTTAGGTTGAGAATATTATGTTTTAAAAATTTATTTATCTATTTTAGAAAGAGAGAGAGAGCATGAGTGAGGAAGAGGGAGAAAGGATCTCAAGCAGACGCCACACTGAGGGCAGAGCCCCACGCAGGACTCGATCTCACGGTCCTGAGGTCACTACCTGAGCTGAAATCAAGAGTCAGTCACTTATCTGACTGCACCACCCACCTGCCCCAGGTTGAGTATACTATTAAATATCAGAATGTCAATGAGAAGGCTGCCACTGGCTTTTAACCTCTTGAACGTTTCTGTTCCAGCCCACTGGAGAAGTAGCCTTACTAAAGCAAAGGAACAAAGCTCGCCAGGTTACCCAGTAGCAATCTCCCACGTCCACCCCAGGGTGTCTGATACTGGCCGAGATCAGGGATCAGCGAACCACGGCCCGTAGGCCAAATCTGTTTTTGTACAGACCCAATCTGTAACCTAAGGATGGTTTTCAAATTTTTCCATGCTTTCATTTAAAAAAGAAAATAGTATTCTGTAATGTGTGAAAATGAATAAAATACAAATTTCAGTTAAAGAAAAAATCCTCCTTAAAACCTCATCATGTTCCTCCATGCATGTATTATCCCTGCTTTTGGACTATAGGAGTGGAGTTGAGGACTTAGGACAGAGACCGTAGGAAAGCTCAGTATATTTACTTTATGTATACTGGCTTGGGACCGGGAACATTTGCCAGCTCCTGAACTCAACGATTCACCCAAATATAAGATACAGTCATTGTATATGTTTCTTAGAGGGTTTGAGGCCTAACTCTTCTGTACCATGAGACAGAGAGGGGAACACAGTATCTGATGGGTCCCTGTGCCTCCCCTGAATCAGCACCACCCTGAGAAAGGCGGGAAGCTCAATGGCAGGGATCCCTGCCTCTCCCTTAGCACTGAAGGAGAGGGGCAACTCAGATCCGCCCACTTCTGTAATGAAAAAAGAAATACTGCCTTTTTGGCTGCCTGGGCAAAATTCTGTATTTTCCTCCTTGGGTGTTTCTTGACCCTGGCTGGGTTCAGTATCCAGCTACTCAGTGGTCCACGGAGCACACTTCCATGACGTCGTCCCGTCTACGTTTCCTATGGCATCGTGAGTGATGTCAGAAACGGCTCTTGAAGCCTCCCCCTGGACACGGATTTACATTTCATGCTGGTCAATGCTGACAATTTATCTTCTATTGTTCTTCACACACATTTTTCTAAACCTCCATAAGCTTAGATTTGGATTTAATTTTTGTTTTATAAAAACAAATGTCATCCCACAAGGGGAGATAGCTTTTGTTATAAACACACACGTGTCAGACTGTAAAACTTAATGAAATTCACAACCGAACGTTATAATAAAATGGCCTCGGGACAGAAACAGTCTGATCAGCCTCCAGTGAGTCACAGATCACTGGCTGGAATCGCACACAGGTGGCTGAGGGCACAAGGCCGCTGGCGTCTTGCCTCACAGCACACAGGGGACGTGCATTTTATGACCCAACTCTGCGTGCCCTGTCGTGCTTTATTGTTTGCATATTTCTGTTGAAACCTGCCCTGGCAATGTAGCTGCAGAGAAATTACAGTCTGCAAAACCACACTCATTAGGAGAAGTTAGCAAATATTTCATTGCCCGAGAAAGGACCAATTGATTTGCAAAGGGGCATCCAGATGAGGTAACTCAAGTTTTGGGGGCCCTGACTGAGGTTTGCAACTTTGAAAAGGAGCACAAAGGAATGACTCCCCTGTCTCCTTCCTTGTCTTTAAGTCTTTTTGGGGTAATCCTGTGGGGGAATGGAAAGTATTTTCTGTAATTTGGAGGACATGCTTTATTGAGTTGGACAGAATCATTGAGAAAGTGGACATGACTTTTAGTTAATGACATAGAAATATCTGAGTGGCTTTGGGGAGTAGCAGTATGGAGAGAGCTTCCCAATCTTCCATTCCAAAATTAAATCATGAGCTCTATTACAAATGTTGGGAGGTGTTGCAAGCTTGCTGAAATGATCTAGGGGCCCATTTACAGTACTTGGTTGTGTACCAATGCTGAGCAAGCTGATGGTGATGGGGTGGGGGTAGAGGGGTGAGAGGAGTACATTCTAAGAAAGATAATGCAGACCTTATCATGAGATTGACTGATGTTACAAGGGAAATGTATGGGACCATCAGCTACATGAGGCTAATGATGCAGAAAAATCTATCCAGCGTGAAGATAAATGCATAAATACTAATGCATTATTTTGAGAACAAGTAAATCACCTAGGTTTTTGCAATCTTATAAATGGTGGTAACACTACCACCAGTAACCACTTCTAAGGGTATCTTCCACCCTTTTCTGGATGGCATTTAGATGACAGAATGGTCAAGAGCAGGCTCTGGAACCAGACCACCAGGGACTAAATCCTGGTCTGCCCTGTAAGAGCTCTGTGACCTTGGGAGATTTATCTAGTATCTCTGTGCCTCTGTCTCCTTCGCAGAAAGAGGTAATAATAGCAACTACCCGAAAGGTTACTGTGCTGATAACAGTAAGTTCATCCATGAGAAGAAATTCACACTGTGCTTTGCACATAGGGAGTGCTTCACTGATATTAGCTGTTATTAATGTAATTATTTGGTGTATATGTTTGTACATCCACTAAGGACTCTACAATCAAAAAGTTATTTAAGAAGAAAGAGGGATGAGAACTAACATTTATTGCATACCATGGGCTAGGTCTTAGCTCATGACTTTCTGTTTATTGTCTTTGGTACTACTTCTAGTGGTCTCACAGTGGTACAGATGAGAAAACACATTCTAAAAAGGCAATGAACTCAGAAAGTGCCCATCAACTATACGTAGGAAGAGCTTGTGTCAGCCACTTACTGATCTATGCCTGGTTAAAGAGCTCGAGCTTGGAGTTTAATTCCTGCCTCTGTCTCTTACTAACTGGTCTCGGACAGTTTAACCTCTTTAAACTTCATTTGCTCCCTGCAAAAAGTGAATAATGATAGAAAGCACATCACAGGTACACCGTAAATATGAACACCTGTCAGTGTACAACGCAGTACCTGGGACTTGAAAGATAGTGATCAGTGGCCACTAACCACAGGAGATGCGCGTGTCTGTTAGGTCTGTATTTCCCCATCAGAACACTTATCATGTGGTTAGCCCATCCATCGTCACTGTACCAGTGTGACCTGTAGGATAGTGGTCACCCAAAGTAGAGTAATTACTGTGTGTCCTCAATTTCTGGGACAAAGCTTTTAGCTCACATTGGGTGTTCAATAAATACACAAAATGGTTGTTGGATAGCTAAATAAATCCATTTTTATATTTAAATTACTCATTCTTAGGTTTTCTTTGAGGGTGTGAAAAAAGGCAGCATACATACAGTGGAATATTATTCATCCTTAACAGAGAAGGAAATCCTGCCACCCAAGGCTTCAGGGACTAACCTGGAGGGCCTCGTGCTAAGTGGGAAAATCAGTCACAGAAGGATAAACACTAACGCTGAGATGCAATATCTCAAATACAAATACTTGTATGATGTATTTAAAATCATCACACTCCTAGAAGCAGAGAGTGGAATGGTGGTCTCCAGGGGCCGTGGGGAGGAGGAAATGGGGTAGAACTTTTCAATAGGTAGAAAGTTATAGTTATACAAAGTCACCCAGTGTTAGAGATCTGCTGTACAACATTGTACCTACAGTTAATAATTGTATTGCACACTTAAAAATTTGTTAAGAGGGTAGATCTCATGTTAAGTGTTCTTACCCCAATATCACACACACACGAAAGGCACTAGAACTGAAATGTTTGAAATAGTTCCCATTAATTTCAAGGAAACTTCACCCAAGAAAATTTTTCCAATTCCTTCCTTAATTTGGCTTGAAGAACTGACATTTATGGATGATCCTAATAAGTCTTGCTTCTCTTTGCAGAAAGAGGGATGGTGAGAGAAACAAGAAGTCATGGCCTGCCTGGCACTTCAAGACTGCTTAGTGACACGGCACCGTCACTACTAAAGTGCTACCACCATTAGCTCGTTCCCTGCGCAGCAAATGATACCAAGACCCTTCCAACAACATCCTCTTTAACCCTCCCATCAACTCTTCGAACGAGAATTCTCATTTCTCTTTTCTCAGTGAAAAAGAACTGATGTTCAGAGAGTTCAAGGGACTTGCCCAGGGTCACACAGCAGGAATGTGTCAAGAGCGCGGGCAGGGATGTCACTTCTGTCTGACTCCAGAACCATTGTACACCTGCTGTCTCTCTCTAGTCTCCCAATTCTGTGACGATTTATCGAGTACCTACCATTAAGTAAGTAGGTACCTTTAAAGAGGTCAGAACAGTGTCCGGCACAGAATAAATGCAATGTGTTTGGTAAATCAGTAAATACATAAGTTCTGGGCTCGACTGGAATAGAGCAAGGAGCAAAGCACATCACGATCCCTGCTCTTGGGGACTGTGATTGGGGAGATCAGTGACAAACAATGAGCATAGTAAGCACGCAGTAGAGTATGGTAGAAGGTCAGCAATGCTATGGGAGAACTCAAGCCCCCCTGGCGGATCCAGCAGGAATGTTCCTAGGGCTGGCTGGTTGCAGTATTCAGTGTGGTGGTCAGGGCAGGACTCAAGGAGAAGGTTCATGAGAGAAGGTCCCCTGTCTGAGAGAAGGTACTCCAACAGGGAACAGCTAGAGCAAGTGACTGCGGGTGACTGAGGAACTGGAAGGAAACCAGGGGGCCTGGGCTGGAGGAAGCCAGGAGAAAGTGGCAGGACAGGGAGTCGGGAAGAGGAGGGGGTGAGGGGCGGTAGACACTCTGTAAGATAGTCCAGTCCAGGCTGCTTGGCTTAACATCCCACCATCCGCCCCCTACCGGCTGGTCTATTAATTGCAATTCTTGCTTGGGGACATTTAGAAGGTCTCAGTAGCCACTTCCACAGTTTGACACCTGCGGGGGAGGGGCGGAGAGGGTTGGATAGAAGGCACAGGCGCCGGCTGGTCAGCGGGGTCTGCTCAACCCAGGAACATGAGATCTGGCAAAGGGCAAAGGTGATGTGGGTGACCGGAGACCTACAGCATCTGTCCGCCCTGCACAGATAAAGGGGCCCGAAACGGTCTGGGGGAAAAAAAAAAAAGAATACGCAACAGAAGGAAAGGCTCTCTGGGAAGAATAAAAGGCTGAGCAACACCAAGATTTGTAAATAGGGGTGTGTGTGTGTGTGTGTGTGTGTGTGTGTGTAATTCAAATGAATCCCTGTGGTAACTGCCTGCCATGAGCAAGTCCCGAGAGAGAACAGAAGACAACTCTGTGACACGGAACAAAGTTTCAGGCATCTCTAAACACTAGAAAAGGAATCGACGTTTGGAGTCAAGAGCAAAGATGGGCAAACTTTTTCTGTGAAGGGCCAGAGAGGAAGTTGGGTTCTGTGGGCCCTCTATGGCCTCTGTTGTAACTACTTAACTCAGCTGTTGTAGCAGGAAAGCAGTGGCAGACAAAGGATTCACAAGGAGGTGAGGCTGTGTTCCAATAAAACTTTATTTATAAAAACTGTGGTAGTCCTGATTTGGCACATGGGCAGCACTTTGCTGTGCCCTGAGCTAGGGACTTACATTACTGTTAGTTCTGCTCAAATGCCTCCTCGCTGAGGGTCCCTGCCTGCTGCCAGGACCATGTTAAGTGCTCCTCCTACTAAGCCTAATGTAATTCTTACAGCACAAATATTATGATCTCTAGTTTGCAGATGAGGAAAGAGAGGCTTTGCTCAGAGAGGGTCAGTAACTTAACCAGGGTCACACAGCGATGAAGGTGCAGAACTGAAAAGCCAGTCGTGGGACACGATTCCTCATGGCATGTTCTCTCTGTCAGAGCACAGAACCTCACAGAAAAGCCACACAGATAGTAATCGGATGTTTAGCCTTTTGTCCAAGGCATGAAAAACCAAAGAGAATGAAACTGAGATTTCAGTCACCATGTATTGTAACAGTTACAATGTCCGTTTTACTTCTGGGAAAGGAGAAAAAAAAAAGATATGTTTTTACTTTGCCTTCTTTGGCATGTGTGTGAACTTCCCTCCAGAGATTTCAAAGCTGCTTGGCTCTGAGGTTCTGCATTTCTCTTGGAAACAATCTGTGCTTTTATGAATGCCAGAAGAGGCTTCTGGGCCACAGAGGGATGGATCAAGGAACTCTGCCCTTGTCCTGAGCGACAGATGGGCAGACTTGAGAAGGAAGGGGGGGTAGGGAGTGAAATACAAAATGACTCCTTGAGTCCTGTGAACACTTCAAACTTGTATAGAAATAAGGCTACTGCCACGTCCTTCTCCCTGTGCTCTGAGAACATCAGCCTTCTTTCTGTCCACAGATTGCATGTCAAGCTCTGTCCTGAATCATGGCCTCTGCTTGGAATGCTCACGTGCCTGGCGTCTCCTGAGACTCAGGTCTTGGACTTAGTCCTTTCATCTTCAGAGGAACTTTCCAGAGCTCCTAGTCTCTATGTGCCAGCCTCAGGACTTTATCACAGTAGCCTCTACGTGTTCTTGTCTATTCATTCGTGTGCTTTAAATTCTCTGTTGATGAGATCATACACTCTGTGGAAACCGAGATCTTGCCGATTTTGTTCATCACTGCTCCCAGTGCCTAAGCCAGTGTCTAGCACAGAGAGGGCATCTGGAGAATGTTTGCTGAATGAATACGTGATCGACAACAGTCACGAAGCAGCTACACTGAGTGTTTATTAACAGGCCAGGGCTGTCCTGAGCCTTCACACGCATTTTCTTATGAATCTTCTCAGCAACTCAAATTCCTCAAGGAATGCTGATTTGTCCCCATCTTACAGCGGGTAGAGTAGGGACCAGGAAATGTGAGCCCTGCAGGCACACTGCTCCACAGCTGGCATGTGGCGGGGCTACGATTTTCACTCAAGCCCATCTGACTGCAAAGCCCCCATTTGCAAGAGATGGGGAAAGTGGAAGATGCAACCATGCCTATTCATGACCCTAAGGGATAATGACAATGTTCTCACTAAGGGGCAAAGAGCCAGGACAAGAAAGGTAACAGAACCACACCAGCCTCAGTTTCTCAGAGGACCTATGCAGCAGTGGAGACATTGTCATTTGTGTCCAATTCAAAGAAATGTTCAAGAAGGAAGAGCAGGCCGACCGCCCGCACGTTTCTGTGGGAGTCCATGGGAGAGCACCAGGGCATAGCTTGTTCTGGAACCCCGGGGAGGCGGCGCTGCTGTCGTTTGGTCCAGCCACATTCTCAAGGTGAGTTACTAAAGAAACAGCTTTCAGGGGGGACTGGAAATCTCGCTGGGGAGCCCTACTCTCCACCCGACCTGGCGTGTCTACATTCTGCTTTGGGTGTGACAGTCGTCGCCTCTGCCTGGTTGGGGGCTGGATTAAGAAGTGACACTTAATAAAGGCGTCTCCAATTCCACCACTTCCATTTGGGCTTTTGGCACATTTGCTTCGAGTTTCCAGCTTTGATGTGGGGCCTCGTTCAGCCGGCTCTGGGGCTGGGGATGGAGAGCGGAGAGCCGCCGCTGCAAGCAGGAGGTAGGAGGGAGGCTTGGTGTTTGAACTGGCACAGTGATTGATTAACCCTTTCTGCAACTTCTCCCGTGAAAAATAGATGTCTCAGTGAAGCAGGCTCCAGATGGCTGCAGGATGTAGGCTACATTTCCTGAGATGCTGATTTGGGGGTTGTATGCCCTGTAACAGATTGAGTTTGACATGTGGCCATACTAACATGCGAACCCCGGGAAGACTGGTTTCCTGGAGGGCCTTGGAGGAGTTTGGGAGTGAAGATTTCCTTCTCTCAGCAAATTTCAATCTCAGGGTAGCTCTGGTTCCCGCAAGGCACACAGAGCAATCCAAAGAGAAGGGACAAAAATAAACCATCAAATAAAGCATGCGTACAACTTATTTTGGTCGTGGTTCTTTGTTTTGCATTTTGTAGACTCCACTGTCAACTTCCAAGCCTTGAACACAACTGGGTTGAAAAGAAAGAAGAAAAAAAAAAAAGGAAGGAAGGAAAAAAGAAGGAAACTGCAGTACTAAATTTAGCTAACAGGCCTTCTAAAGAAGTTTGTGAAACACAACACTGTTGCCGTAACATTCAGTGAATAGAGCAGTATTTTCATTTTGGGAACATCATTTAATATTTAAGGGAAGAGACACTTGCTCTCCCCCCCCCCCATTTATTGCATTATTCCAAACACACTTACGCTGGGGTAAAGTCAAAGGAAGCCAGCTCAATCTCTTGCTTAAGTGAAAAAGAAGGGAGTGTTTACAAACATGTTTTTAATCAGACTTGTTTTATTTTATTTATTGTTTTTGCCATTGACCAAACATGTTGCTAGTTCTTTCGAGGAAGAGAACGTACCACGCGAAATGTGATTGTGTTCTCTCTGCTGCTTTACCCACAGGCCCAGGCTTTACAGTTACCAGTTCTGAGAGTGGAGAGACCTGGTTATCTGCCATCGTGACACCCGTTTGGAACCCTGGAACCGATCGCAGCCACCAGGCCAAGCTCCTCACCCAACCCTTGAAACCAAACCAAAAAGCAGAACAAATATGCCTTCCTCCACGACTTAAACATATCTGTAGTGGGAAACAGGATGCAAATGAACAGAATAGCTCAGTATGGATGTGGGCATATGTTTTAAAAAAAAAAAAAAGCCAGTAAGACAAGGCATCGGTTGTTTGCAGTAACTCAAGCTGTGTTATTTGACCAGAGCATATTCCGCCTCAGCTATCAGCTACGTGAATTTTCGCCAGTGCATCGTTTCTTCTGATTGGTGCCAGAGAGAAATTGTTGTCTATGAGGCCGGGGCAAGCTTGCTTCGATGCTGTTAGAATGGGGCTCAGCATTATGCGGATTCAGGCTGCTGGTCTCCCGTGTCTCACCCATGGCAGACATCACTAATCGATGATGGCACTCTTTCCCACTGAGTCCACGAGGCCTCAGAAGCCTGTCACAGCGAGGCAGTGACAGTGAGGCACTGTGAGGCACTGTGCGGTTAGCCAGTCAGTGTTGGAACTGCCATCACGTGAAAATCTACTGGGGCTACCTGCAGGTGACACAAAAGTGTCTTGCATTTTTGATAGCCTTCCATCATCCCCAAATATTCCTCCTATTTGTGCCCTCATGTAATTCCCTCCCTTGAGTGCAGGCTGAACCTAGCACTTCGTGCTAACGAACAGAATATGGCAAGAGTGATGACGGGATGTCATGACCTCCTTTTGTCATGACAAAAGACTGTAACTTTCATCTTGCTGGCACTCTGCTCTTTCCCTCTCACTCTGAGGAAAGCAGCTGCCATTGTGTGAGTAGCATCATGGAGGGGCTCAAATGACAAGGAACTGGAGGAGGCCTCCCCGTGAGCCAATAGCTCACAGGGAACTAAGACCCGCAGTCCAAAAGACAGTAAGTGATGGAATTTTGCAAAAAACCATGTGAGTCACCTGGAAAGTAGACATCTCCCTGGCCGAGCTTTGACATGACTGGAGGTTTGGCAAGCACCTTCGACGCCATCAGAGGACTCAGATTTCTCACTTATGGCAATTATGAGATGAAAAATACAGTTGCTCTCAGGCTGTTCAGTCCTGGGTTGATTTGTTACACAGCAAGAGATAGCTAATGCCGCAAGATTTTAGCAGACTCCATGCAAGGAAGGAGGCAGGGATCAAGGGGACTTGTTCAAATAAGGAAACTGAGACTCTGAAAGGAAATTCAGATTTTTCTGGGATGGAAAATACTTAAAAACACATCACCCCTCAGTGTTGAGCTTCTTGGCTTTGGGGTGACTCTGTCACTCTTATCAAATATTTCCTGCTTGTTTAGTCCAAGTGTGTCCCCCCATGGGATCTTGGAGATACACAGAAGCAAGCTCTCTTCTCCATCCTTAGATATTTCAGGGTTAGGACAGAAGTGCTAGAAGATAAGAATGTGAGGCGAAATCAGTGTACTGGACACACACTGTTTTCATCTGCTCAGCAACCCCACTTTGTTACTTTAGCTTCAGCAAGCTCACTTTTCCTGACAAAACCACCCCAAACTCTCCTAGGCCATTCAGTCTGGGTGGCACTGACCCCATCTAAGGTGAGCTCTGATGCTGAGGTTGCTAACTTGGTAGAATAGAAGCTTGGGGATACTGGTGACCATCTTTAGCCCTACTTGGGGAACATCAGTCTGAATCACACCAGACAGAGGAAAGCAAAGGCAACAGAAGGAAAAAAGTGCATCCCTGACAAAACCCTTCCAGCACCTTTCCTCAACTACTCTTGAACTGTGACTTTCAATTCTATTAACCAGTAAATACCCACCCCCTTTTCTCTTCCTTAACCTTATGACTATTTGAATTGGATTTCTGTAACTGGCAACTGAAATAATTTGGAATAATGCAATATGAAAGATGTGAAAATGTAGACATTTTAAAGAGCTAGTCCTATAGAGGTGGCTTTGAGAGGGGCCTGGACCAGCAGGAAGACAGGGTCATATGCAGGTTTCTAGGTTGCTGTGTCCTTTGGATACAACTAAAGTATTTTTTTTTAAAGGCATGACTCCTAATATGAGTTCTACGAATGACTTTTCTAGAATGAGTTCTAGAATGAACTCATTCTAGGTGAACTACCTAGACTCACAGAGAAAATGAGCCAGGATATTAATGATGTTTATTCATTCAGCAAGTTATTTATTAAATACTGATTATATGCCTGTAACTAGTGGGGCTCTGGGGACACAGTGACAAAGTGCCTGTGCTTGTGAAGTATGTGTATATAAGTGTCGAGTCAGTTTGGGAAGGTAGATGGTAAATAAATCTATCAGTGTATGATGAGGCTGGTGGTGACAAGTATCAGGAGAGACCAAGGAAGTAAGGGATAGATAGGGATGATGGGGCTAAGGAATGTGGGTGACACTGTAGATATGGTGACCAGAAAAGGCCTTACGGTACCATGAACATGTGAGCAGATCCATGAATGAAATGTGGGATGATCCGTGCAGATATTTAGGGGAAGGTATTTTAGGCAGAGGGAAGGGTAAGTACAGAGGCCCTGGGTTGGGATAGAGTATTTGGTATTCTTGGAGACAGCTGAAGGGCCAATGTATCAGGGAGATGTGTGAAAGGAGGAGGGGGAAATAAGATGAGATTGGGAGAGCCTGATCACATAGGACCTGCAGGCTCATCATAAGGATGTCAGGTTTACACTGAAGGCAATGGGCAACAAGAGGAGCACCATGCTCTGAATTACTAGGCTCTCTCTGGCTGCTCTATTGAGAAAGGACTGCCAGGCAACAGAGGTGGAACAGAAGACCAATGAAGAAACTATTGCAACAGTCTTGGCAAGAACTGATGGTGATTAATACTGGGGTTGGATTCTGAATATATTTTGAAGGTAGAACCCATAAGATTTGCTGCACCTAAGAACTGTGTTATGTAGGAAGAATAAAGGGAAGGGTAGAGATGCTTTAAGTAAGACAGAGAAGACTGGAATAGAAGAGTTTGGCTTGGATCTGCTCAGTGTATGGAACCTGTTGGATGCTGGAGTGATGGACTGGGTGGTGGGTGGATGTGTACGTCCAGAGTGCAAGGGGAGGCCTGGGGTGGAGAGATGCATTTGGGAGACACAGAGGACAGAGGTATTTAAAAGTGAGACTGGATGAAGCCACCTAGGGAGTAAATATAGAAAGAGGACAGGAGAGATTCAATGGGCTCCTAAGATACTCATTTAGAGGTCAGGAAGAAGGGGAAGTTGCTGGAAAAACAAAAGAGTGAGAAAGTTTAAGCCACGGGGCTGTGTAATCAACTACAAAGCAAAAGCACTAATCTTTGTGCTTCTGTTTTACCTACTCACTTCCCTTTCACTTAGTATAGTACTTTCTCATTAAATAGTAGGAAGGTCAGGTAGGAAGGTCAGCACACAGAATCACTATAACAGTTTTCTTACTCAGAGATAAATTTTTAATCAAGGCATAGGACACTGGCCTTAAAGAAGATACAGAGTTTCTATTGCAATGAATTGTGAATGCAGCTTGAAGGGCTGGTGCTGGGAAAACTGAGGCAGGTTTCAAGGAATCATGTGAGGAGTCAAAGTCACAAAGGTAGGGAAACCTAAAATCAGGACACCCTCAGCGCTGGGTGAAGGAAACAACAGGCAAGAAGCACATTAGATAAGGGTCTTGCAGTTCCAAGACCCTGAAATAGAAGGTGGAAAGTCCAAATCCAAAGAAACCAACAAATGCTTAGATCGTGAGCAGAGATGCCAGTTAAACAAATATGATGCTCAAGTAATATCAAATAATTCATTAAATTACCTCTGGTATTTATGGGGTTTCATCTTGCTTTATTCAGGTGACTTTCTTATCTTTCATTTGGAGAGAGAAACTACTAAAGCAGAACAAGTCTGAGGGTTTATAGGTGGGGGTACTTGGAAGTCCTTGGAAAGAGGGGAAACTGACAGGAGAGAAAAGTAGCCATTGACACTGACATGTAATTAACCAAGCAGGGTGTTGCTGCATCCAGGATTCACTGATGCTCGGAAGCCTGGAAGCACATATAGGGCAGGGTTTGTTCTTAAACTTATCTGTGCCTTCCTTGGTCCTTAGCAGCTTGTTGCTGTGCAACGACCATGGGCGTTGAGTCAGCTAATTTAAACATTTTTTTATTGGTTCAGACACCTTTTATCTGCATTTTGGAGCCTCCTTTTCCTCCACACAACTTGCAAATTTAAAAGGTTGGCTTCATCACTCATTCACCTAGAATGACAATTTCCTCACCCATGAACAATGTAAATAACACCATCACCAACAATTACAACTAACATGGCAAAGTGCCTTCCATGCGTCAGGCACTGAGCTAATGCCTCATTTTATATTCATTGTCTCCCTGTTTTACAGATGGAGAAACCGAGACCTAGTAGACTTAAGTGATATGCCTGGTTTCCTACAGCTAGTGAGTCTAAAAGCTTTAATTAAACCTAGAGCTTAGTTTGGCATCCTGGCAGTGTCAGAGGCATGTGGGGTGGGACATCGGTCCCACCAGTGTGGTCCCAGTGTGGTTCTGGGACATCGGTAAGGGCTGGGTGAAGTGGGGCTTGCAGGAGAGATGCTTGGGCACGGGGCCGAAATAGGTACTGAGCAAAACTGATGGCAGTGCTCGTTTGGACACATTTCATTAATTGTCTTCCATCTTCAGGTAGAATATCCGCCTAGCAAAATAAATGGCCTGATGACTTAGCTGGGTTGGGGGAATTAGGATATGGTGTTCTTTCTGGTCTCAGGGTCTATAGCTTCAGTCCCCTAGAGAAGGAAGGTGATTAACACCCATTTACTGAACACAGGTTAAGCTAAGTGGTTACTGAGCCAGGTACTTCCCACATCTGACTTTTAGTATCTTCTGAGAACAATTCAGTAGGGTAGGTATTCGACCCCCTATGTTACAGATGAAGAAACTTAGACTCAGCCGTGTGAAACTTAGACTTGTGCAGTGTGAAAAGGGATGATGCCAGTTTGTTCCAGACGGTGCCTGATTCCAAACCTTGTGCTCTTTTTCATATTCCCAGGGAAAATGTATTCTTCTTCCTGTCTCTAAAACCAGTACAAAACCAGATGTGTGTTTTCTTGCCACTTTATCTCTTCTGTAATAGTTTCCCTTTTCCTCCCCAATCCTCCAAAAAAGTTCTGGGGAACAGACGAGGAGTGCAGGCCAATATTTCTTTCCTTCCCTCCTGTTTCCTCTCCTCTCTGAGTCTCTTAAGCGCATTTGAAACTTGTCCTCATTCCCTTCCCCCAAAGTGAAAGTTGCTGTCTTTTGGTTAACTCAGAACTGCAGGGATAAATTCTTGGGAAAGTCATGTGCTTTTTATTATTATGTTGTTTATTCATGCACTTGAAACACATTTATATTGTTAGGCTATTCATGGAATAAAACATTTGGATGAAAAAACAAACCAGCAAATTTGGAAGTCATCTTGAGGAAACAAAGAGAAGTCTCCTAGAGAGGAGCACATTTAACTCTTCTTGTCTCATTTCCTAATTCAGGAGCCCTGTTCACCACTGCCACAGGTTGAAGGGACTCCCTGTTTCTCCCTGTGAACATCATCATGGAGGAGACTTTGAGTCTCTGGTCAGCATTGCAAAGAAAACCAGGGGCTCAGAAATTACTGGAAACGCACGCAAAACAACATCAGTATCTATAACAACAGCTCCAACTTCCCATCTCACAGTCCTCGTGGGCAGTGTATGTTTCTATGGAAGGTGGGAGTGGGGATCCAGTACCTATAAAGTACCACAATCAAGCACTCACTCTAAACCTTGCTTCTCAAAGTGTGGTTCTGGGACCGGTAGCATTGGACTATTTGGGAACTTGCTAGAAATCCATCATCTCAGATCCCACCATAATCCTAGTCAATCTGCATTTTCTAAGATTCCTGGGGAAAGTCTCCTGCATGTTAAAGTTTGAGAAACACTGCTCTCCTAGGCATCTACTTAGACATTTCTCACCTTTAGAGAACAGGAATTCATGTCAGTGTTACTTATACGAGAAAACAAAAACTTAGGGCCAAATCCTCACTAGTTAGGGTCAGGGCCATCTTTGAACTCTGTTTTGTCTGACTTCAAAGCTTGTCTATTTTCTGCTCTCTCGTATTACCTTCATTTTGTCCTAAAGCTTAGGTTGCAAGGTGCTGCTTTCATTTCAATGAGAAGAAACATGAGACCTGAATTTCCACAAGGGGAGACTCAGTGAAGCAAGAATTGGAGGCCCCAATAATAGCAGACCAGGGGAACCAACAGGCAAGTCAAATGAAGATAGGCTCTTGCAGGTGAGGGTGACAAGGGTGGGACCTTCACGATATGGACTGCTCTCGGTGGGTACTTGGGCCACAGTAGTGTGCCCTGGAAATATGTCTATGCATACTGGAGCCGCACAGCCTTGTCTGACCTTTTCCTTCCTCCCCTGCCTTTGAATAAGTCCTAGGAAACTTAAGAATTATTTTCCCCTTTCTAAGTTCTCTAACCTAAAGAATATAAACAGTGACTTTGAGGGCTTAATTCAGCCTACAGATGGGCATTATTTGGCCTACATGATGTTGGCCCAGATAATGTTTGAAAATTCTTCTAAAAATTCAAGTACTAGCCAACACAGTTAAAAACTTTTCATTAAAATATAACCTACACAGAAAAGCACATATGCAAGTGCCCGGGTCTATGAATTTTCATAAAGACCACACCTATGTCATTAGCACCAAGATCAAGAAACAGAACATTACCAGCATCCCCAAGTTCTACCTATACTTTTTACATAAGGGAACCCAATAGCCTGACTTCTAATTGCATTGATTAGTTCACTTGTCAATATTCAAAAATTAGAAGGTTTAACATAAAAATCTGAGACTTCTGACTTCTCTTGAAAAACTGAAGCACCCAGCTCCCATTTTCACAGAGAAACCAGCAATAAGCTAGAGATGAGGAGGGACTGCTATCTTTTTCTTTTTTTAAGATTTTATTTATTTATTTGACAGACAGAGATCACAAGTAGGCAGGGAGGCAGGCAGAGAGAGAAGGGGAAGTAGGCTCCTTGCTGAGCAGAGAGCCCGATGAGGGGGCTTGATCCCAGGCCCCTGAGATCATCAGGACCTCTGCTGAAGGCAGAGGCTTAACCCACTGAGTCACCCAGGTGCCCCAGGACTGCTATCTTTCATAGTGCTTGCCCTCTTCAGTTTTCTACAGTCCCTATCACTTCTTACTAGTCAACACTTAGAGCTAGTGGCAGTGGTCTTTAATCAATACACTTACTGTCAAAAGTAGAATTAAGAATGAAAACAGAATTATGTAAAATCATTTCTTATAGTCTCTTGCTTCCCTCATTTACACTATACGCTGGACTCCTATAAGCGCTTGAATTTGAGATCCCTGCTTTAAGCCTGAGGATTCCCCATATAATTGTCAACCTCAGAGGACAGCTCAAATGCTTCTTAAGAATGGAAGTTATGACAATCCTTTTTTAAAAAGAATTTATTTATTAAAAATTTTTTAAAAATTATTTATTTAGGAGAGAGTGAGCAGGAGACACAGGAGGGTCAAAGGGAGAAGCAGACTCCCTGCTGAGCGGGGAGCCCGACATGGGACTCTGTCCTGGGACTCTGGGATTGTGACATGAGCCAAAGGCAGACACTTAGCCATCGGAGCCACCCAGGCACCCCTGAAGTTATGACAATCCTTTCTTATCTTCCCAATTTGGCTTTCAAGGTGCTAAGTAAGTGGTTAAATATCCTTGTTAAATTTAGTGCAAAGAGAAGAAGATTCATTTTCCTAACAGATTTTTTTTTTTTTTCTTTTCCTCTTTTTGGCATAGCGAGGTATTGTTGTAGGGGGTTTGGGCATGGTACAACCAAACACAGGAAAGAAGCTGAGCACATAGCCTGGGCTAGGTTTGCAGGAGTGGCCACATCCAGACCTGAGTTCTGAGGGCTGCTCTCCCACTCTGCAGAAGTGGACATCTCCTCCTGCAAAATTTCCACCCAATTTATGAGTTAGAGAAAAAATGTTCTCACAGAATAGGTGCTGCTCTGGATAAGGGCAAGAGAAGGGAAAGTAAACAAGGAACCAGGGAGGAGCCCTCCATATAAGGAAAGAGTATAAACACCAATAACAATTGTATCATTTCCAAATTGGAAGGGTGGGCTGTGAGGACACAGAGCCAGGGTAAACATGCAACCCCTTTCTCAAGGCCTTACCTCTCCCCTCTGTTGAGGAGAATCCATTCACAGCTTAAGAAGAACATACTGACTCCGGCGAAGGAGAGTGCTATATCCCTTGCCAGATAACACTGGCATGAACTCCCACTCAAATCGAACTGAAATGAACCTGTGAGGTGATAATAGGTTGAAAAATAAGTTTAAGAAGAATTTTGATGAATGATTCTAGGCTAATGATGGGAAGTTACGGGCCAACGATGTCCGCCTTGACTTGACAGTGAGGAGACTTTCCCTCCCTAAAAGTTCCTAGGTACTGAGAGCTTAAATTTGAGGCTGGATACCTTCATCAAATGGTAATGGAAAAACCAGATATCCATATGCAAAATAAGGAAATTGGACCTTTATCTTACATGATAGAAAAAAACCAATTAAAAAGGGATTAAATATTCAAGCATAAGAATTGAAATTGTGCAACTACTAGAAGAAAACAGAGGGGAAAAGCTTCATGACATTGACCTTGGCAATGGTTTTTCAGATATGACACCAAAAGCAAAGACAACAAAAGAAAAAACAGTCAACTGGGAATAGATCAACTAAAAAGCCTGATGGAAACAATTAACAAAATGAAAAAGCAACCTACAGACTGGAGAAAATATTTGCAAATAATATATATGATAAGTAATTCATACCCAAAATATACAAGAAACTCAACTCATTACCAAAACACAAATAAGCTATTTAAAAACTGGGCAAAGGAATTGAACAGACTTATTTATTTATTTATTTATTTATTTATTTATTTGACAGACAGAGATCACAAGCAGGCAGAGAGGCAGGCAGAGAGAGAGGAGGGGAAGCAGGCTCCCTGCTGAGCAGAGAGCTCCATGCAGGGCTCCACCCCAAGACCCTGAGATCATGACCTGAGCCAAAGGCAGAGGCTTTAACCCACTGAGCCACCCAGGCATCCCTGAACAGACATTTCTATAAAGAAGACATACAGATGGCTGACAACCAAAAGGAAATATGCTCAATATCACTAAGTGTTAGGGAAATGCAAAGCAAAGCCACAATGAGATATTACCTTATACCAGCTGAGGTTAGTTTAAAATACACACACATACACATACACAACAACAAGTGAGCATACCGAGTAACTGACTTTTGTACACTGTTGGTAGGATTGTAAACTTGGGTAGCCAGTATGGAAAACAGTATAGACGTTCCTCAAAATATTGGAAATAGAACTACCATATGATCTAGTCATCCCACCTCTGGATATTTACTCCAAAGAATTGAAATTGGCACCTTTTTTGGAAAATTTTATTTATTTATTTGACAGAGAGAGAGATCACAAGTAGGCAGAGAGGCAGGCAGAGAGAGGAGGAAGGAGGCTTCCTGCTGAGCGAGAGCCCGACACGGAGCTTGATCCCAGGACCCTGGGATCATGACCTGAGCCTAAGGCAGAAACTTAACCCACTGAGCCACCCAGGTGCCCCTGAAATTGGCATCCTGAAGAGATATTTATACTCCCAAATTCACTGCAGCATAATTCACAAAAGCCAGAATATGGAAAAAACCTAAATGTCCACTGGTGGGTAAATGGATAAAGAAAATGGGATACACACACAGGTATATTATTTAGGCTTCAGAAAGGATCTCCTTCCATATACAATAGCATGGCTATGTATTTTGAGGACCTTATGCTAAGTGAAATAAGCAAATCAGAGGAAAAATGCTGCAGGATGCCATTTAAAAAAAAAAAGATTTCTATTTATTTCAGAGAGTGAGAAAGAGAGCATGAGTGCTGGGGAGGAACAGATGGAGAGGGAGAACCAGACCATTCCCCTTGCCCCCAAATAAGCAGGGAGCCCAATGTAGGGCTCGAAGCAGGGCTTGATCCTAGGACCCCAAGACCACGACCTGAGCAGAAGGCAGATGCCTAACCAGTTGAGCTACCCAAGTGCCCTGCATGATGCCATTTATACGAGAAACATGAATTAGTTGAGTGTAGAGAATAGAATGGAGCTTTCCAAGGGGTTCCATGGAGGGGAAATGGAGAGTAGCTATTCAACTGTTTTAAAGTTTCAATTATGGGGGGCACCTGGGTGGCTCAGTGGGTTAAAGCCTCTGCCTTCGGCTCAGGTCATGATCTCGGGGTCCTGGGATCGAGCCCCGCATCAGGCTCTCTGCTCAGCGGGGAGCCTGCTTCCTCCTCTCTCTCTGCCTGCCTCTCTGCCTACTTGTGATCTCTGTCTGTCAAATAAATAAGTAAAATCTTAAAAAAAAGTTTCAATTAGGTAAGATGACGAAGTTCTAGAGACTTGCACCGTGCCTGTTAACACTGCTGTATCGTACACTTTAAGACCTGTGAAGAAGGTAGATCTCATGTTAAGTGATCTTGGCACAATTAAAAAAAAGTGGGGGCTGGATACATCATTTGTCCTTAAGGAAACTGAAAATAAATCCCTTGATGAGAAGAGAGCAACAATCCCTTTGGGCTCTACACTATGCTAATCAGTCTGTGTGTGACATCATCATGACAGAAACCACAGCTCACAGGATTTCAAAACAGACACTATGAGATCAACATTATGAGATTTCAGATATTATGGATGAAGAAATTGAGAAAAGTCACGTGTCCAAGTTGCTCAACTAGTGTTCTACAGCTTGGTGCCTAATGCCCAAACCCTCTGCTTTAAAAAAAAAACAACACACTTATTGCCCCCACATCATGAAAACAAGGTTTTAGAGGTGCTCTCTGGTGCCAGCTCCCCCCCCCCCAAGTTTCTAATTGGGCTGACAGATGGAGATAGAGATTGTCAGGTGGGTGAGCATTCATCCTGCTCCGGGGTCGCCTTTGTCAAATGCCATCACATGAAAAGTGTATGAGGTGTTGTCCCAGGAATAATCGGCCACCCAGAGGGAGAAGGAAAGCTGTCTTGCTTCTAGGAGCCTGGGATAGGCTCTTCTGGATTCCCCTGGAAACTCTTTAGCAGGAAGTGTCTTTGGCACATATTCTATTCCAGAAAGATTGCTGCTAAAATTATCTGCGTTAGGAATGTGACAGAGTTCTGGCCCCTGAGAATTTGGTATGGAAATAAACAGCAGAACTGATTATCTCTATTCAAACTTAAATAAAACCTTATGAAGAGCTCAGCCAATCCCTCCCCCACCAGCCCCACCTCAACTCTGTGATTTTTGGAACATCCATTACAACGGGGCTTTTTCTTTTCCTCTTCTGTCTCCTCCTCCCCCGATCATGGCCCTTCTCTCCTAGCTCTGTGCTGCAGATCAGCATAAACCCCCAAGTCTTTCCCAAATGTCGAAAGGCTGGTGAAATCCCAAATGTATTCCCAGCAAACCTCTTCCTTCTGAAATTCTAAAAGTGGGTACAGATTCAGAAATGTAATCAGGGTGATTAGGATTCGTCTCTGCTTTGCTCATTCAACTATGTTGCAAGAGCCATTTGATGTCAAGTAGAGTTTTTAGTTTTCTCCCCACTCCCACCCCACGTCTTTTATCTTAAAACCAGGGAGTCACATTTTACCAGCCAACGATGAACTGTAACCACAGAAAGTGGGAGACTGGTTCAAAGCTCAGGACTCATGAGGGGCCTGAATATGTTCTCGCCTTGGCGGCAGGCATTCCACAGCCACTCGGGGGGGAGGGCATGTCCACGGGCGCTGGGGGGCAGCGGTGTTGCTGGCAACATGGTTGGTGGGTTGTTCTCACACTCTGAGGAATATGTGAGCAAAGCAGCCTCGTTGTGGGAGGCGCTGTACGGGACCGGAAGAGGAGTTACTTTCATTTTCTACTCGGATGCAGTTGTGGAAAGAATCAGTCAGGAACCTCTCCCTTCTTTGCTGCCTCTCCCCGAGCTCAGCTGTAGAAACAAGCGCGGTAATTCTTTCTCTTTCACTGGGGAGAGAAACCTAAGCCATCTGAAGTGTTCACTGTAAACACTCGAAATTGAGTGGGGAAGGCTCCCTCCTTAGGGTCATCCCCTCCTATGTCACTTCCTTTGCCCCTCAGTCTTTATCTTTCCATAACACAGAACAGCTTGAATTCCCAAGGCATACTTGTGGCTTTTTTTGTCTTCCTTAGAGCCTTTGTACATGATCTGCCTCTTCCGGGACCTTTCCTCCGCCCCTCAAGTCTTCCCAAAAGCACCTTGATACTCCTCCGACTACTCCTGGAGCATCATCTTTTATGCAAAGACTTACATGAAAAGGATATCTATCTTGGTCTCCATCCCTATCTCTCTCCATCTTCTTTGACATCATTGGAAAGAGGTCTTTGCTCCACAGTTTCACTTCCCTGTTTTGTGTGTTGATGTCGGATAGTGCTGTTCAAAAGGATTATCAACCTCTATGAGTCTGCTTAGCCTTCCAGACCGCTGTTGTCTGATAGAACTTTCTGCGGTGATGGAAATGCTCTACACCTGCAATATCCAGTATGGTGACTACTAGTCACATGAAGTGTGGCTGGTGCCCTTGAGGAACTGAATTTTTAATTTTACTTAATTTTAATTAAGTTAAATGTAAATAGCTGCACATGGTTAGTGGATACTGTATTGGACAGCACACTGTAGACCGTGATCTTCTTGATGATAAAAACAATGTATTACTTATTACCTGTGCCTGGCACATAGTAAGGGCTCAGTCACCGTTTGCTGAATTCAATTATTGTGTATACTTACGACAATAATCCTGCCAGGCAGATATTACTAACTCTAGTAGCTTCATCTTTATACACAACACAACACAACAAAACAAGAGCAAAATGTGGTTCAGTGAAGTTAAGGGATGTAGCCAGGATCGGAACCACAATGTGTTTAAAATACTTCTCCCCCCCGCATTCTTTCTGATTCCACGGGCAGGGCTTTGGTACTTGGTGAGTAAATTTGTATGTAAGTGGTTGTATATACAAGATAGGAGGAGGCAACATTTTATAGAATAGTTAATTGTCTCCATACAATTAGACATGCAAAGACTTGCTTCTAGAAAAGGCAATGGAAAGAAAAAAAAAAAAGCAAGTTGGCTCATTCTTAATGTATCTTAGTACCGTGCACACATTTAAAAGATAGATTGGCTAAATAGATTTCTTTTAAAAGAGGAGCATATCATAAAAGAAAGGTTACAACAGCCAACAAATTGGGCAGCTGATGAGCAATTTGTGATTGTTAACTTTCGAATGTTGATAGCCTTGGAGTTTGACAGCTGAAGAGCAAAATGGTGGGGGTAATGCTGCCATCTACTGGTGATCATCACAGTTAGCTGGTATTTCAAGATGTGAACAAACATTCCAGATGCTGTAGGATCCCAGTTATCTATTTTTTAAAATTTATTACTTAGCCTTATACCTGAAAAACAGCTTCAGAATTATTCTAAACTTGAAGAAAAAAAATCACCATCCTTCACATTTTTTTTTTTTAGTTTTTGTTTGCAAATTAATATAGCCCCCTGGGGTTTTCGGTTCTTCCTCATTTAGCTGAATTGCCTGCTGGTACAAGCCGGTAATCGTTTCAGTTGGCTTTTCTCTGATTCACATTCTCGCTCCTGATGAATGACTGTATCAGGCTGCATTCTGATGGGACTACCGATCATCACAGACCACAGTCACATCTTACAGAATTTCTTCTTCCCTGCCACAAGTCTGTTTCTAGATCAGTGTTGAGGGCTATACCTGATGATAGGTAGTTAGGGCAAACTTTGGGATTTGGTGATAGATGTGAGTCAGATACTGGTAAGAAAAAAAAAAATCTTGAAGAAAATTCCAGTTATAACCAATGCGGAGAGATTAACCCATACTCTTTTGCCAGAAACCAGAACTCATGCTGCTCATTTTCATCAGCCATAAATGCCCAAAAGGCAATATGGAAATGGAATTTTGATGTTCTATGAGTTGGATTCTCTGCAGAGGGATCTAGACTCTATCTGATGATTTTATAGTAAGAATCACACTGTCCCTGCATGTTGAGGCAGTTGGAAGTAAGGGAAGCGGTACGAGACTGGAGAAATAGATGAAGAAAGGAAAAGAAGCACTTATACTAACTTTGCTTCACAGATTATACACATTCATATGAATTTCAAGGGACTTGTAGTGACTGATGGTAGGAAGACCATCCTCTGATCTCTGTCCTCCAGGACCTAGCCTGTTTCACTGGGTCATTGCTTAACCTTTGAGCTTCTAGAACCAGTCTCTGCTCTAAACAGCAACTTGGATACACCCTACCAGAGAAGAATTGCATTGACATGGATTCATTAATTCATTGACTTATTCATTCAACAAATATTGAGCCCACACTATTTGATGCATTAATAGGGACACAAAACAGAATGGGAAATGGTCGCTCTCTTCAAAGGACCTACCATTTTATCTTACAATATCTTACATATATTGTACGCTACGTACTATGTTACACATTTTATAACGATTCTATTAGTTATTCATTCGTTCAACAATGTCTACTCAGGGCCTACTCTGTGTTGGGCACTTTGCTGAGGGCAAAGATGAAATGATACACAAGGTGGATACGGTTCCTGGCCTCACAGATACCTGCTGCCTTTGGGGGAAGTCAGAAAAGTAAACAAAGAAACATGGTGTGTTTAACTTCTTGCAATTCATTTTGGCCTTTTAGCATTCGACTTGCTTTCTGTATGGAGAAATGCCTTATCATTCCGGAAGGAGCAAAGACCCCATCTAACTCTGAAAGCTAAAAACGCTGGGTATTTTTTTCCCCAGCAGCACTCGCAGCTACGTGACGGGCATGCGACGCAAGTTTTGCCAATCGGATAACAACTTGCTAGGTTTTGAGTCAGCTCTGCCTCCAGGAGGAGACACGGCCCATTATTCCTCTGATGGCGGCAGTGATGGGGTCAAAATCCCTCAGAAGCAGAGTTTTAGCTACTTTTATTTATTTTATTTTTTGCTGCTTTCTTTTCTCCAAATTCACCAGCTTTTCCAGTGATGCTGGAGCCTCTTATTCGTCTTTTAATAAATCCTTTTGGTTTTGGTCAGTGTGAATCACCATCTGTTGTGCGGAAGCAGGTACGCTGACCAAAGCCACCGCGGTGTGGCGAGGACCGCATCGTCAATGTTCTCATTAACGCATAGCGATCACCACCCCACTAAAGCAAATGACCACACTTGTCTCTTAAGGACAAGTAGGAATTATCTGGGGTAAAGGGGTTGGAGGAAGGGCCCAGAAAAACGATAACAGGCAGAGGAAGCAGCGCATTTGAAAGCCTCAGGCCATCCTCTGAGGTAGGAATTCTTAGGCCTATATTTTACATTTGAGGAAAGTGAGGCTAGCGAGCCGCAAATCTGGAGCTGATTGTTCAGAGTTCAACCACTATGCCTCCCTTCCAGCTGGAGCTTGGAAAAGTACTCATTCCAGTGCTTTCCAGTACTATCTTTTTAAGAACTTTTTAAAAAGGATTTATTTATTTATTTGAGGTGGTGGCTGGGAGGGGTGGGGGGCGGGCAGAGGGAGAGAGGGAATCCCCAGCAGACTCCCCACTGAGCACAGAGCGTGAGGCGGGGCTTGATCTCACAACCCGACGTCATGAACTGAGCTGAAATCAAGAGTTGGTCCCTTAACCAACTGAGCCACCCAGCGACCTCTAGAACTTTTATTTTGAAGTGTCTGTATACAGAAAAGTTTCCAAGCCATAAACATAGAGCTTAGTAAGTTATTACAGGGTATTCATTGAACTCACACTCATCAAGGACTTAGAGCACTGGATAGCCCAGAAGACTCCCCTCGGGCCCCTTCCAATCAATATTCTTCCTTCCTCCCCAGAGGTAACTGCCACCCAGAGATAACTAACACCATAGTGCTCATACCTGGTTCAACTTTGTATAAATGCAATAATGCCATACACATTCTCTTGTCTGGCCTCCATAACTCAACATTAGGATCCTAAGATTCATGGACGTCTTTTGTAGCCTGTTCATTTGCATTGCTGGATACTTTCAACTGCGTAGATCTGTTTATCTTTTATAGCTAATGGGCATTTGATTATTCTCAGGTAATATTATGGCAATTACAAATCATATTGCTAAAGATATTCTCATTCATGTTTCTTCTTGTGTGAATAAATTTGTTGAAAATATACCTAAGAGTCAAATTGCAGGTCGTAGAGTGTGTTAAATATTGAACTTTAATGGATAATGCCAACAGTTGTCCAAAATTGTTAAGGCAATTTAAGTTTCCACCTGCAGTTTATGAAAGTTCCAGTTCCTCCATGCTCTGCAATGTGTGGTATGGTTAGTCTTTTTAACTTAGCCATTCTAGTGGGTGGAGTGCTATCCCACTGTGATTTTAATTTGCATTTCCCTGAAGACTAAGGAGGTTGAGTAACTTTTCATGTTTATTGGCCAGATCCCCAGTGCTATTTATCAGATGGCCACTTCCTGGCATATATTTTAGGGTAAAGCGCCTTAAGGATGAATGCATATGATTTCCAAAGATATTGCAGACTTTTTTTTTCTGATTCCCCAAAGCCATGGTTTTCATTATCTCTCTTAAGATAGACACCTTCTAGATTTGTGGGGCTCTGTCCTTTCTCAGGAAGTGACTACCTTGGGGCTAACTTTCTATATGTAGACTTGGTTTGATAAATGTAGAAATTCAAGGACCGACTGAGGAAAAGCCATGGAGGCCCTTGCCTGGGTCACTAATGGTCTCTCAGATGTTGTTTGGCAAACACTGGCCTCGACAATATTTGCATTTTCCCACACGTTCACTGGGTAGAAGTTTCCATGGACACGTTGCTATGAATTTACGATGTTCTTTGAGGGGTTTGGGTTAGTTCGGTAATAAAAATTTTGGCATATGGAGACATACGTCTGGTTCCCACACATTTGAGGCTAGAAAGAGCACAGCTACATTTTCTTAAGGTCAGCTTACTGAGGTCTCCAAAGATAAAAGGCACCTTCTGATTGAAGCCTTGCTCTGAAAATATTTTTGGCAAAGGATTTCTAAGTTCTGTTCTCCTGGGATGATCAAATTGAGTTCTGTTTTGTCTGCTGTTTTGACAAACTCACTTTGGCAGGGAAAGGGGTTTGTTGCAGGCCCCTCTGCTTTGATTTCAAGATTTTATAATTAGAGGCAAGACGACGACAATTGTAATCAATGAAAACCATTCACTCAGAAGACAGAGTTGGGTCCAAATATACAACAGAAACCAATAACAGAAATTACAGCTTTGCCCTTGGGTTTTGCCAAAGGTTCCTTCCACTTAGAGGTTTTTAGCCAGGGTAAGTCCATAACCTCTACTATTTTTTAGCTTACAACCTTAATCTATTGATAAGATTCTAGCCTATTGTACCAATGTTGTGATGTACCCAGTCTTGCAAAGAAATGGACATTAACTATCCACAACCCCCTTGAACAAAGGCCCTTTCCATTAGTCAGGATTTTGTTTGTAAGCAACAGGCCCTGACTATAGTTATCCTAACAAAGGAGGAGAACTTATCTAAGGAATATCAGAGGTTGACAGACTTAGCAGGAAGCTAGGGCCTAGACTTAGGACATGGACTGGTTCTAGAAAGCTGCAGAGAGCTGAGTATCAAAGATCAAAACAAGGGTCATACAAAAGGAAGGTCATCTCATCAGATGCTGGGCCCACTGAAGTCTCTGTTGGAAAGTGCATCTCAAGTAGAGACACATGAAAGATGGGTTTTGGAGTTTGATTCATCTCATTGCAGCACCTGTGTGAATAAACTCTCTTTGATGTCTACTGTCCAAAAGCTAGAATTGTCCTGATTCCTATCTTTCCCTGTGCATCGTTGTTCATCACTTCCACAGATATGGTGAATTATCCATATTCTTCCAATCAAGGATTTCAATGGTTATTGGCCAGAGTTTTCTCTTACTTGGCAATCAAAAACCTTAACAGAGACACTGATGATGGTGGATGTGGTCCAAGCTTGCATTTTGCTATAAGAAGGATGAGGGAGGAGATAGCTTTCCAATTCTTGTAAGCCAGAAGGCTCATGGGGTCTAGAGAGGGATCCTGCAACTGGCCTCCTTTATATCCGCATCACGTGAATCACTCCTTGCTTCACACAGGAAGGCCCTGCAGACCAGAGTGCTTTGGGCTTGGGGGGCTCTCAAAAGAGATTTGTTGAATTAGGCAATAAATGAAATTATTGGTTTTGAAACCAGCATCTCAGCGGTCCTAGGAATTCTCTAGAAGTATTCAAATGGCCAGTGGGACATCATGACCAAGGGGTTGCCTCTGCCATCACTTTTATTCAGAGTCCTTCTGTTATTTTCATTTTACATACTGGGATTGCACTTAAGATTTGTTCTTTAACAAGTCCTCTGCATTTCGAAAGCACTGCACTGAATTGTCCTTGTCCATTAACACTTCATTCTAATTCATGTCTTAGTTTATTGAGAAAACAAAGTGATATTTACTGGGTTCCTACTGAGTTGCAGGCACTGGACCACTTTCTTACCTATGTGATCCCAACCCTTTCCTTATACTCATGAAAGTAAGCTCACCTGTTGGCCGATCATTCATTCATCACATTGATCAAGAGTCTCTTCTCTTAGAGTTTTGCCATTTTATTAGCTTCTCAAGGGGCTAGAGTTAGATTGGGCTCATTCTCCTTAGTATTTGTTCTTTAGAAGAATTAATCCTTAAGTTTTGCTCTTATATTCATTGTTTCTTTCCAGTTGCTTGCTTTTCTTTGTTACTCCTTTTTCTTACCCCCCAGCTTTTTGAGGTGAACACAGCTCATTGGACTTTCATTTTTATTTTCTTTGATATATGGTTTTAAAGTGGGACATCTTCCTCCAAGTAGAGCTTTGACTCCATTATAGATATGGAGATTTTGGCCAGTTTTTTTTTTTTTTTAATTTTTTTTAATTTATTTTTTTGTCAGAGAGAGAGGGAGAGAGAGAGCGAGTGAGCACAGGCAGACAGAGTGGCAGGCAGAGGCAGAGGGAGAAGCAGGCTCCCTGCCGAGCAAGGAGCCCGATGTGGGACTCGATCCCAGGACGCTGGGATCATGACCTGAGCCGAAGGCAGCCACTTAACCAACTGAGCCACCCAGGCGTCCCTGGCCAGTTATTTCTAAGTAATTTTCTTTTGCTCTCTTCTTTTGCTAATTGCTAACAGAAGAATGTCTTATCATTTCTAAATGTGTGTATTTGGGGATATGACTGTCCTGGGTTTTTTTTAATCCTGTTTTCTTAAGTTCTAATTTTATTGTATTCTTGTCTGAGAATACAGTCTGTGTGATCTGTATTTGATCCTTTGATAGCTTTATGACTTAGGTTCTATAATATTTGTGACCTCATATATGTTGAATTTTTAAAAATCTATGTTGCAAGTATTGTAAAAGAAAAACAAAAGTAATATTGTTGGTGGAGTGCTAAACAGGCATCACATCAAACTTGTTAATTCTGTTCATAGCATTTTTATCTTTATTTATTTTCAGCTCTTGATAGAATGCTTTCTAAGGCAGTTGTGTTAGATCTCCCTTATTGATTGTGGGCTGGATTATTTTTCTTTTTCCTTCTATTAATTTCTGACTTACATTCTGAAATTCTGTTAGGCATGTATAGGCTCAGAATAGTTCCATCTTCCTTTTTTGCCATTACATAACATCCTTGTTTACTCTATTTATTCTTTTATTCTTGTCTATATAATGTGATATTCATATTTTCTACAAAAGCTGTTTTGGATTAATGTTGGTTTTCTATGTATTTGTATATTGCTCTAGTTTCAAATGTTCTGTTCTACATGTTCTTCTTGTAAGGTATGAGTTTTATTTTAATGTACATCTAAGAACTTGTGCAAGGGAACTGGCAAATTGTACTCATCTTTTTTAATGTGATTACTAATATATTTGGGTTTATTGTTATGGCATTTGAGCTTTCTCTCTGCCATGATTTTTTTTTTTCTTTCCTAGCTTCTATCACACTGGTTGAGAGTAAATAGGTTTATAGCAGAGATGGGATTTCTTATCTACGTTGCTGGAACTAGAAGTCCCCTAACTTGAGTGAGTGCCAGGCCAGATGGCAGGGGCAGGCACAAGTTCTTCTCTAGTGGCTCTTGTCTTTCCCCACACAACACTTTCAATCTGCCACAGAAGGATTATTTTGTTTGTTTCTTCATTCATTCATTCATTCATTCATTCAGCTAACATTGACTGTGGGGCTGCTATGTACAAGGTTTGTGTATTAGGTGCTAGATGACATGTTGAATAAAATACATGTGGTTTCTACAATCTACTAGAGGATCCACTCAGTGTAATTACACGGACATAAGTAAAAATTTTATTGTGCGGTGAAAGGAAATTATTTGTGTGCAGTGAGAGAAAACAATGGAATGGGGTTCACTTCATCCCAGTGGCTAGGCTTTTTGAGAAGGACACGTGTAAGGGAAAGAATACGTAGAGTGGGAAATGCAGCGAGGTCTCAAAATTATTCCCAGTATGTGTTCCTCCCTTCTTCCTTAGCAGTATAATCCCAAAGTGTGGGTGGGCAGAGAGACCACTCAGAATAAACCTGGGAGCCTTCTTGTATTTGGGTGTAATGATATGAGGAAGATTCTGGTCAAAGAGGTGCAAAGGGAAGTGATATGTGTGACTTCTGGGAAGTAGCTTTAAGGGGAAGGTCATTGCCTTTTCCTTTCTCTCTTTTGAGGTGCCTAGAATGAAGTGATGACAGCTGGAACCAGGGGAGATCTCTTGAATTATGCCGTGCACTTAAGAACGGAGCCTAGGAATGGTGAAGCAATAAGAAAAATAGGAGTATGAGAACTTGGTGATCCTGTTTCAGCCCCATTTTACCTACAAAGATTTTTCTGTAAAGAAGAAATACATTTCTATATTTTCAACCTTTGCTATTTTGGTTTTTGGTAAACTCTCCCCTCAAAGCATGGAGTATTTCAGGCCCAGGGAACAGAAATCTTTAGAGTAGTGGCTCTCAGACTTGAGCACTCAAAAAAAAAAAAAAAATCACATGGAGAGCTTGTTAGAATCTAAACATCTGGATTGCACCCCCAAAATCTCGATTTGGTAAGTTAGCAGTAGAACCTGAGAATTTGCATTTCCTATAACCTCCCAGATGATACAGAAGACCCTTGTCCCATGCACTGTTCTATGGCTCTGAGTCAGAAAAGAGTCCAACACATTAAGGAATTGAATCCAGGCTAGTTTTAGAGAATATTGGAAACTGTGTAATAAGGTTGGAAAGGTAGGCAGAGGGCCAGATCACTCAGAGCTTTATAGTCCAGAAAAAAGAATGATTTTCTTCTAAGTGTGGGAGGAAACCATTGAAGAATATTGAGCAGGAAAGTGACCACATCTAAGGCTGTAGGATCATCATCTCCTACCTGGAGAATGGATGGCAAAGGACTAGGATGTTATATTAGTCGTCAAGGCCAGAAACACTAGTGGCTTTCCCCAGGGTTGTATCAGTTAGAGACACAGTCAAGATATTTTGGAAGTAAGGATAACAGATACTTTGCTGAAAGATTCGGTGCGTGGAATAGAGGAGGAGGAAGAATCAAGAAAGTAGAAGGACTCCCAAGTTTTCGTCTTGAGCAAATGGGTGGAACCTGCGTAAGTTATGCTAAACAGGTTCCTAAGCAACTGACCACAAGCTGGAATTTCCAGGGGTGGTAGTTACCACTCCCATTTGCAGCGCTTTGGGGAGAGGCCAACCTTTCGGATGTTTCTTCCACTCGGAGATATTCACTGCAATTGCCCAATAAGCCTCTGGGTGGGTTGGCCCGACCCACTCGACATCTCTTCTTGAGCACTTGTGCCTTAGATGTGGTTTGAAATTATTTTGTCTGTTTTCCAGAGATGATCTCCAGAGTTTTGTTTTTGTGTGTCTGTGTATGTTTGTGTTCCCTTTGGCAGGATGCACTGAGACTCTTCAATCACAGGGCACAAAGAGTTCTCAGAATTCTGTAGTTCTGGAGGTATCTGGATGTCTTGGCCAATGTGTCCAAATGGTCTGTTTTCTAGCACATTTCCACTGTAATTCACATCATTACGGGATGACTCTCACAAGAAGAGTCATTATATTTTCTCTGTTCTTACTTCCGGTAACTTCTTGTTGCTCACAGAACAACTGTTCTAAATGTTCCATGAGGCCCTGTATGATCTGACTCCTACCTACTCCTCCTGACTCGTCTTAGCTACTTTTCCCCCAATTTCTTTCCACTGTATCTATACTGAACTTTTCTCAGTTCATACATTCAACCTGATTTCTCCTGCCTCAGGGCCCTTGTACAAGCTATTTGCTATTTGTAGAAAACCTTCCCCTGTTGGTGACCTAGCCAATTCTCAATCATTCAACTCAAACTTGAATAAATGGCACTGACTTGTCTGTGGCTCTCCCATAGGTTTCCCTACCACCCTAGACTGGATAGACCTCTTTTTAAGTGCTGAGACTACCTGAACAGTTATTTTGCTAATTTACCCTCATTCAGTTCATTTTCTGGAGATACTAGTCTTAATATATACTTGGCCTCTCTCATTGACTATAAATGCTGTGAGGGCAGGGACTCCATTAGTCTGCCTTGCCTTTGTATATCCCCAGTGCCTGGCCTGCAGCGGGTTCTCACTAAATATTTGTTGGTTTGCTGATTGATTTCAACAACTGAAATACATTTACTCTTTAACTCTAGAAAGAACCATCACAGACTTCTAGCAGCTCATATTGTTTTCAACCCTGAGATCATACTTCTATTCATATTCTAATGCATCTGGTGGTCAATGTTATACAGCTTTCCACATTTTCACCTTGCTGATTTTTCTTTTATTTCCAACAATTTCAAACCAAGGTTTACCTTCAAAAAATTTTTTTGCAGGTACATTATTTCCCTATTTTGTTCCTCTACCATTTTCAACACAGGTGTTTTTTTTTTTATTTTAATTATCCAAAATTCCATCCCCTTATTCCTGTTTCTTTTCCCTTTACCAGGAGTACTTTTTGGACTTTATTTTGCATATTCCTCTACAGTCAAACATTGTCAATTCTTAAATACTCTCCTCCCACTTCAAAAGAACAAGTAAGAACATTCTCTACAAGATACCCACCATTCTGTTTTGTTTTTTTTCCCCCCTTCCAGCTCCCTAGATTAAACTTAACTGCCTCTATCTGCAGATTGTAAAATTTCTCTAGCTGGGAGGTCTTCTGCTCTGTGTACTTTTATGACATTTGTAAGCATTAATGATATGCTGCAGCATTTTGTAGAGTACTATAACAGAGAATTACATATTAGAGAAAAATTAAGACCATCAAGTCTGTCATCAGGTCTTAGGAGAACTGCTGAATATTTCAAATGTGTTTGGGATTTCTATAAAATTTGGCTGGGCATTTATATGGGGTTCCAAATATTTTTTCTCTCTCTCATCTTAATGATTACACCAATTCATGTGCTCTGGTTTTCCATTTTGCAGGAGAAATCAGCAACAATAATTTTATAGATAGGGTCAGAACTGGTAAAGCCAAAATTAGACTTTTTGCTTTCTCAGTTTAAAAAGTGAAGAGAAAAGAGGCACGTGGGTGGCTCAGTCTGTTAAGTGTCTGCCTTTGGCTCAGGTCATGATCCCAGAGTTCTGGGATCAAGCCCTGCATAGGGATCCCTACTCAGCAGGGAGTCTGCTTCTCCCTTTTCCTCTGTCCTTCCCCTGCTCCCCCTAAAGAGAGAGAACAAGTTCTCTCTCTCTCATTCAAATAAATAAATAAAATCTTAAGAAAAATGCGAAGAGAAAAACCTTTAACTGCCCCATCTTCCCAAGTGGTTGAGATGATTAAATTGTAAATATCAACTAATACCTCAAACAGAAAACAAAGAAAAAACTAAAAGATGTTAATTTGCTAAAAGGCTAGGAACTGAAAACTCCTCTGAACCTTTTGGTTTATTTATCCAGCGCACACAATATTCCTGAAGAAGAGAAATTATCTCCATGTGGAAGGTAAACAAACAAACAAACAAACAAATGCAGTAAGTTGAGAAAATTGCCCCACATCTTCTGGTTAGAGCACTATATGAGATATAAATCTATAGATTATAGATTGTTCCTATAGAAACATATAGAATGTTTCCTCATGTATGCTCTTACTAAGACGTGAATAATTCAGATCAGATATTTGACTTCATGGAGCTTATATTCTGGTGGGGGATGGTGAAGTAAACCAGTGATACTTTGAGAAAATGACCTGAGAGATCTAGGTGCTGGGAAAAACATCAAATGGGACAAAGCAAATCAGGAAAAGCTATTGTAGGTAGTAGGGACTGAGGGGAGAGTACTTTATATTCATTTAAAAATTATTTTCAGATTTCTTTGTTATGGAAAAATTCAAACATACAAAGTAGAGAGAATAGGAAAACAATCCCCATGTACCTATAGCCTCCTTCGACACTGCCAACCCCTGGTCAATCTCATTTCCTCTCTGTCTCCACCAATTCTGCCTGATTATTTCACTTGTAAATATCTCACAATGTATTTCCAAAATAAATAACCATTTTTTGCTTTTTATACAAACCACACCACCATTATCAAATCTGAGCAGAACTTCTTATTTATGAAGTGATTTTAGAATTTACATTGGAAGGAAAGTCTATTGGAGGAGGTACAGTTTGACAGGGTCAGAGTGAAAAAAGGAGCCAGCCTTGAGAAGATATGGGGATGGTACCAAACTTTAGTTTTTTGGGTTTTGTTTTTTACACAAATTCAAAAGTTTATCATCTACAGGGAAAAAGTGATTGATGGCTCAAAATCAAATCCTGTTGTTTCTTGTCAAACATGACGCTGACAGAACATTTTCTGTGGAGGAACGGAAGATCTATGTTCTGGGGACAAGGTACGCTGGTTGACGGATGTCAATGAAAGACTATACTTGCCGCAAATGTGCAACATAAATATAGAAGCCCCATGAACAGAAGATTCAAAACCAGTACTGGAACAGAACCAACTCTGAGTCAACCTTCTGCAGAAAACTAAATCTGAATGACCAACAAAATCTTTCAGCTGCTTCCTTGTTCCAAAGCTGGCCAGACTAGAGATCGAGCTGGCTGGCTTTTTCCTTAGGTCTCTTTTGAAGATCTCCTTAACCACACCTTTCTAGAACTAAGAGACAAAAATTACTCTCTGAAAACCATTGAATTACCTGTTACTGTTTTGAGAAACACCTTAGTGCTTCCTTGTTCTTTCTCTGGATGAAGATCAGCCCAACAAAGAAGCAGTATTAATGTTCCTTTGCCGGCAGTTCCGTCCAACCTCCCAGGGGAAGGCATTCTGCCAAGCCCTCCTCTGCCCATTTGAAATTCAAATCCCTGAATAAGCCTCAGTGCCACCTTTGTCCAGAAACCTCAAAAGCCCCAGTGCAGGTCGGATCTGCCTTGAAATTATAAAGGGATATATTACTGTGTAGGAAGATAAACTGCGTTGAAATAACATCCAGGGTGGTTGTGAAATAAATTCAGGAAAACCAGGACATTCACTGTGAAGCTGAGACTCTGTCCTCAACTCACCTCCCAGGCAAGAAGTGGGCAGACAAGCCACACGCTGGGGGCGGGCGCTCTTGCACTAATGACTTCAGTGGCTGTTTAACTTAGAAATAACGTAGCTCCCCAACTTCTGGCAGCCTCTGAGCTCTTGTTCCAGGCATCTCCAGAGATGGGATTAAAGCTTGAGCTTAAGAAAATTTTGGTTTGGGGCTCCTGGGTGGCTCAGTGGGTTAAGACTTTGCCTTCAGCTCAGGTCATGGTCTCAGGGTCCTGGGATCGAGTCCCGCATCTATCCTCTGCTCAGCAGGGAGCCTGCTTCCCCCCTCCTCTCTCTGCCTGTCTCCCTGCCTACTTGTGATCTCTATCTGTCAAATAAATAAATAAAATCTTTAAAATCTTTAAAAAAGTTTTTGGTGAAGTTGGGAGAACCTTGTGTCCATTTGCTAGCACAGGGACTTTGTTGCTGTGTGGCCCTGGCCATCCTGTACTTTATTTTCCATATCCACAAAATAGGACCATTCAGGTGGGATTATACACTAGTTTTGAGGACAAAATAAGCATGCAGAGATGCTTTGAGAAGTAAAAGGCCCGATGGAATGTAAACTTTAAAGATCAGAGATGCGCTGAGAAGCCATGCAGCTGAACTTTCTGACTGCTGAGGGATATGTTTGGCCCATTTGATTTAAAGGAATTGACCAAGCACCTACTCTGCACTGAGTGGGTTTTCTCTGGTACCAAGATGTATGTGGGTGTGAGGGGCAGTGGGGGAGACAAGAAACACACAAATTGATCAAACAGCAATATGTTGCACCATGAATTCCTGAGCAATGTTAAACTCTCCAAGCCTGAGTTTCCTTATTAATTAATTAAATGGAGGCTGTAATAAGACCTATCTCATACAATGCATGTGAAGATTAAAAGAGAGAATGAGCAAAGCATTTAGCATCGTGTCTGACACAGAAATCCTCATAATTCTATCTACTTTTAAAAAGACTGTAAAATTTTTCTTCTATGATAAGGCTGTAAAACTCTTGATTCTCACCCCGCCTCCCCCGCCATCAGCTTTAAAAAGAGTGGCTTATTTTTTCTGTCAGTAATAGGAGCTGTGAAGGTTGTTGAATAGGAGTTGCTGAGTGAGAATAACTGAGCAGAAGTCTCGGGGGTGGGGGTGGGGGTGGGGGGGGCATGGGTAGGTAGTAGGTAGGCCTATTCTGATGTTTTAATGATTCCCAAGACTGAGGCACGGAAAATGTAATTGAGAAGGATGATACATGATGGAGTCAGATCTCAGAGGAAAGAAGGGCCAGGACCAAGAATGGAGGACTTCGTGGCATACAGGTAACACCCTTTCTGTCCCTCTCCTTTCTGTAATCGAGGGTGATTGGCACCGCCCAGTCATGGCGGCCTTTCTCACCGCGCAGGCGCAGCAGAGGTGACTGCCTCTGGCTCACACGTGGCACGTGCTCTCTTTAGAGACGGAGCAGTTATTCTCAGAAAAGGAGAGCATGACTTTTCCAGAAGCAGGAGCTAAGGAACAGACAGAGGTGAACATAGGGAGCGATCCTAAGATGCAAGCAGCAAGATCATTTCACCTGTCTGTTCCATGTGGGAACCTGGCTTATGATCTGAGCTCACAGGGGAGCAATGGGGTGGGGCAGCAGGGGGTGAGGAAAGGGGAGATGGTTTAGAACAGCCTGAAGAATAACAATGACACAAATGCTTCCAGCAACTGTTATGACCCAGGCACTGCATCCGGTGCTTCACATGTCTTTTCTCCTTTAATCTTTCCAGTGATTTGATGAAATTAGTCATGTTTTTACCTCCATGGGGGTAGATAAGGAAACTGAGGTTAAGTAGTCAAAATTGTTTAGCTAGTCAGTGGCAAAAGTCAGGTCTGAAGCCAGGCTGTGGGATCCTGGAGCCCAAGCACGGAGCTCAACTGGGGATTTTGAATATATTAAGGAAACAAGAAGCGGCTAAAAGCCGATGAAGGAGAAAATGCGATGGATTTTGCACTTATGCCCAGGGCTTCATATTTATTTATTCAGTCTCAAAAATATGTTTTTATGGTAAACAAAACTAAGGAAGAGTGAAACCGCTTCTTTGACATGAACTGTGATGAAAAGCTTTACAACTGGTTGTGTTTGATAAGGAAGAACACTTCTGGTGTGCCTCGAGGAGAACCGATTATAAGTCCTACGATGAAAATCCGTCCTTTCAATGATATCCTCCTTCAAGTTACCTGTTGACTGTTGATAAATGGTAATGGAGAGTACAATAGAGTCCATTTGTGTGCGTGTCTGTGGAAACCTACCTGTCTGTGTTATGCAGTCTAGTCAACCTGGTAAAAACAGCTGGACATTACACGAAGGGTTTTCTAACCACAAAGCAGCTAAGTGATTACTTAGAGTGGTCGGGTTGTCATACCGTATTTCTTTGATTCATTCTTATTTTTTGCTTTCAAGTTTCATTCCCAACAAACCATCTAGTGGCACATCATAGTGGATCCTGTTTATTCCTCATGAAATAGGAAGACTTTCTCACCACATGTGATATTGTAATGTTATAAATGTGTCAGACGTCCAAAAGAAACACACTACCGCTGCAATCTCTCTCTGCACCCACATCGCTCTTAAGTAAGACCATCCCCTGATAGATGGCGGCTTTCAAGCACGTTCCCTTTCTCATCCCACCACCCAGAGCACCCCCGCAGTCCGATGTTTATTTATTAAACAATTCATGCCTCTGAGGATTCACTTTTTGTTTCATGTTTCTTATCAGTGTCCGTTGTAATCAATTACTTGTAGAAAACGATGGAACACCTAATTTATGACATGATGACACACAGTAGAGACAGCGTTTCTATCTAGAATTGAATTGAACCCCTGCGTTAGTTTTCTGCCAGAGCCAAGAAAGGGCTCTGGGGATTAGAACCAAGATGAATAAAGCATATTTTCTTTTTCTTAACCCCCTTTCCTAACTAGTTCAACTTTTAGAAATAACATTGGCTAGCCAATGAAAACACTCCTTTGATAAAGGCTAAGAATTTAAGATAAAAAACAGCTGGGCAGGTTTTTTTTATAGAAAAGGAAACAACTTTGAACTACATAGACAATGTCGCTTAAACCCAAACAGATGTGGTTTAATCTTGTTTTTGATCCTCTTGTAGATTTTTCTCAAAATGCCTGCATATGCATAGAAATGATGACTTTCAGATGTTTGAACATAATTTGTCTCTGTTAGAATATCACCTTGGTACATAGATCATCTACACCAAATACTCCCAGTCTTTGAACATGGACAGCAGGGTACCAGTGAGAATTTATGTTGGTCTTTTGGTTATGCCCACCAATTTTGTAAGAAACTGAAAGGGGGAAAAAGCAAGCAATGGTATCCACATACTGTCATTTTCAAAACAAGAGTCACATGTGTTCTCCATGTCTTCAGTAAATCATGGTGATAGTTTTAGATCCTAACACTTAGAAATGCTTTTAAGATGAATCCTATCACAAGAATGCTCTAACTAAAAATAACACACTGTTGATTTGTGCACCATTTGGTGTCCCCACTGATTAGTATCCACTTATCATACCCTCATATATTAAGGTTTTGCCATCCCATTGCTAGGAGAAGAAACCACCGGAGGAAAACTATGTTAACAAATGTCATCAGTCAGACTGTAAAGGCACCCACTAAAATATACTCAAACCCACTTACAACTTCAAAGGCTATTAGAGTTGTTACCTCAGGCATTAGCCCAAAGATTGAAGGGTTGTACATTCAGAAATTTTAAACAATTTTTTCCCTTCTCTTCTCCCTCCCTCTTCCCACTTGAATGAATAGAATGGTGAAGCATGGGGGAGAGTCTGGGAAACATGTGGAGAGACTTAAGATCACAAGTAGGAATCAAAAGCAAAGAGAACTCCGAAGGCAGAGAGCACTGGGTAAATAATGCCCCGCTCCACCAAACGACCTTGGACAAGTACATGGACAGCGCTGCTCCAATTTAACCTTGCCCTCAAGGCACTTCCACCTTGGTTTCTACAATTTTCTCCATTGCCATAGCCCTTGAGAGTATATAAAAGAGCAAGGCTGGATGAAGAGGAAATGAGATGTGCGTATTTATGTGCATAATTCTGAAAGGAACATTGAGTGTGTGCTTACACATGCATGTATGCATGCACGCACACGTGTGTGTGTGTGTGTGTGTGTGTCATGTGAGGGAGTGAACAAAGGGGTAGATGGAGAGGAGGTGCCCTAATGGCAGTGGTGGCTTTGTGCTCGATCATTGGGAAACCAGCCCGATACCGCCCATCAAAACAAGAGTCCAACCTCTAAGTGATCAGTTTCTAGAACTCTGTTGGTTCTATGGCAGCAAACTTGTTCTGTGTAATGTCTCACCACGTCAAAACCTGCCTTGGGGCATAAGTGCAATGTGAGGTCATTCAGAGCCACAATCTAATCTATAAGAATCATCTGGCATCATATGCGAATGCTTATTATTCAAAAAATGCAGTTCTGTTTATACTGTTGGAGTCTCTAAGTCCTCTTCATTATTCATTCATGCTGTCTGTCTGGATGTGTTTTCTGATCTTTGTGTGAGGAAGTTGCCTCTGCTCAACGTGACTCAGAAAGAAAATATTAGGCTCTGATGCCCTATGTTGTCATGATTCCCATGCCAGGGGCTTCATAAATGATGGTTCCCACCAAGAATTACAGTAGCTGCCAAGCGATGGAGGAGGTGGGCACCGGCCCAATTACAGAGCAGCAAGTGAGGGCTCCAGAGGCTTTGTGGAAATCCAATGGACTCCTAGAGCAAGGAAGAAGGGGCAAGGGACTGGAAGAGGCATGGGGGAAGAAGCACGCCCCCTGCTGCAAGGATCCTGATCCAGGAGAGGAGGGAAGTCAAGGTCCTACAACCCTTCTGGTGAGTAGTTTCAGGAGTGGGACATGGAGAGGGGTTACATATGATACACTAGGGGGCAGATAAACAAGATGGAGAAAAGTCACTGGACCAGGGAGCCACAGAACTGGGTTCCAGAGCCACAACTCATTTTATTTAGACAATTTTAGACAAATTATTTTTACTTTTCTTGTATACCTTGTGTAAAAGCAAACAAAACAAAAACAAAACAAACCAAAAAACCCTGGATGTCTTCTAAAGATCCTTCCAACTAGAAAATGTTCTGAGCATAACAGTCTTTTGTCACTACTAGTGATTTGGTAAACACATGCCTCTAACTCATAATATTTCAGCTGTATACATAGGAGAAAGGAAATGGGGGAGGGGGACAGAGGGGGCCGAGGGAAATAAGGGTCAAGATGGAAGAAACACAGAAATGAATCAGTGATGATAATTTTGGCCCACCTTCCAGTCTGTTAAGGGCACGTGTGGTGTAGCTTCGAGAAAATGGGAGTCTTTATCTGCATTTGGTCTCAGACCCCTGGAACCTCCCATGTCATAAGAATCTCACCTTGCTGAGTAACATCCTGGTGTTTAAATAAAGAGACCTCTTGTAGATTGTTGTTGTTAAACGTTATCAGGGTTTAAATTTTTATTATTGTTTTTGGAACATCATAGGCCCTATGTACAAGCCAAATACTCCATATGATAATAAACCAAAGACTCATTACTCCAGTGAGATGCTGGAGGAAAACCTGGCTGGTTGGACTTGCAAAGAAGGTCTTCCTAATGAATCTTCAAGGGTAATTCAAAAGTGATTTTTCACTTCTTGTGCTGACTTGAGCACAACTGGAATGTAATACCTACCGTGTGGATGTGCCTCCTGGTGTTGTGGCGGTCCTTGCTGTAACTTGGGAAACAGATTGAAGAGATCCAGCAAGAAGGGAAGAAGGGGGTGAAATCATGCAGTCAGTCTTCATCTTTAGAGTCTCCGTGTGGTGAGGAGAGTCAAATAACGGATTTGTACTGAGGCCCTTCTGTGTGCCAAGTACCATGTGGAACATTTTACATGTATTTTATTTTCTTTTCTGCAACAATCTCATGATTCATTCAACAACTAACTCATTTTTTTTAAAGATTTTATTTATTTGCTCAACAGACAGAGATCACAAGTAGGCAGAGAGGCAGGCAGAGAGAGAGTAAGGGAAGCAGGCTCTCTAAGCAGAGAGCCCGATGCAGGGCTCGATCCCAAGACCCAGGATCATGACCTGAGCCGAAGGCAGAGGCTTTAACCCACTGAGCCACTCAGGTGCCCAACAACTAACTCATTTTACTGCCCACCTACTAAATGCCAAAAACTCTCCTGGACTCTAGGGGGAGAGCAGCAAACAAAACAAAACAATAATTCTGCTCTCCTGATGTTGAATTCTGGTACAGGGAGAGATGAGAAACAAATAAATATACATGATGTCAGGTAGTGAGAAGCACTGTGGAGAAAAAGAAGGCAGAGTAAAGGAACAGAGAATGCCAGAAGGGCAGGTGGGTGGTCAGAGAGGCCTCTCTGGTGAAGTCACGGAAGCAAGGGGGAAAGATTGGTTCCCGGGCAGAGAAAGCAGCCACCTTGTTCTTCTACAGATGGGGAACCTGAGCTTCCCATGGTCTCTCATTTAATAAGCTGTGATGATCCCACTAGATCCCAAAACAGCATCTGCTTCACATTTTAAAAGGATGCAAGTCAGAGGAGGGCTGTGAGTACAAGCGAGTCTGGCACGAAAAACTGCACGAGTCTATTAACACACCACTGCTTTGTCCCCATAATGCCTGAGCTGGCCACGTTCTTCAACTCTCCTGAACTAAGAGAATTGGCAGATTACTCTGGTGTTATATAGAAAAGGCACACGTTTTCCTGGATGTCTTTCCCTTATTTCTTCCATCTTGAACCTCAGGCTATGAACAAAGATCTGTCAAGTATGGTTTTCACACAGTATTCACAAAGGGATAGTGAGCTCCTCAAAGAGACTTCAAGGATTTTTGTGAGGCATAACAGGAAGGGTCAGTAGCTGGAGTTCACGGCCACCAACACCTGCTTTACCTAGAGCAGCAGTGATTTTACTGCTCCAATGTATTGGGGCTATGAAATGAAGTTTCTGGCACTAGTATAAAATTTGAAAAATACATGAAAGCTATGGCTCCTTGTGAATAACAGAGATTTTTTTTTTGAGCCATCTTAAAATGTGGCTTTAACTGCAAAGTTTCTTAAAAAGTTCCTGGTGGAATGATCACCTTAGGGGGTAGCCTTAAAGTCATGAGAAATAAATGGCAGATGCAAGTCTTCTATTGGATGAAAAACCAGATGATCCAAGCAACTGCTAAGTAACTCTGATCAAAGATTTGGAGAACCCATGGGGAGACACCACTGTGTGATTATACTTTTCTCTGACCTCTTCCCTAATAGATGTGATATTCACTACACACACACACACACACACAGTGTGGTTTTGTATTGTGTTTGTGTGTGTGTGTTTTTAAGAAAGGTTTTTAAAAAATAGATAAAAATCAGGTGAGGGGGGACTTCTTTCACTCTAAGCATTTCAGAAAATGTATAATTTTAGAAATAGAAGTCTTACCTATTAGGTGAATGAATAGGAAGAATGAGAACGAGGTATCAAAAGCCAAAATTTGGTGTATAATCCAGTTGATAGGAAGATACTTTACTCATTTCTGTCTGTTGCTGTTTGGTTAAAAAAATAAAATAAAATAAGGACTATCCAAAGCCCACAGACAGATGTCTCTGGCTGTGGTGGTAGTGGTGGGATGTGTTTGCATGTGTGTGAGTGTATTCTCTAAGAAGAAAGATCTTTCCAGTGTTTTTCCTAAAGGCCTTAGAGCAGAGGGTAGAGTCTCACTAAGAGAGTGAGAGCAGGAGCAGTAGGATGTGCCTTCTGAGATACTTCCTTAAATGCAATTTGTTTCCTCTGAATTTTTCTCTTCCCCCATCTCATGAGCTGGATCTTGGATGTGGAGTGTGAGCCATCTTTAATCAGGTGGGTGAGAAATCACATGAGAGGAGGACAGAGACATCTTTCTTTCAAGGAAAAGGAAAACAATGACTGCCTCTGTAATATTTCAAGAAAGAGAAACCTGTTTTGTTTGAGCTACTGTATTTATGTGGTTTGTTTTGTTTGTTTCTCTGCTTTAGCAATTTATCTTCTACCCCAACCAATAACCACCTGTTGGACATAAGAAAGATTAAAAGTTCATTTGGCTCCCCATTACTATATTTTTGAATCCTCTCTTCAGTTGGCCACCTACTACACAGGGAATTGCATATGTAGAGGAAGATTTGGCCTCAAACTTGAGTCCTCTACTGAGTTTGGCTAGATCATACAGAGCAGATGTTACAAACTCAGTCACCAATAGAGGTTGGGCAGATAAATGCAGAAAAGCAAAGCTTAATGCATAGCGTTGGGCTCAGTGAGAATGTGCGACCCATTTAAAGGACCGTCATTTAGAAACACGGGTTATTTCTTGATATTTTTAGCAATTTAAAAGAAAATGGAAATCTAGATTTAAAAAAAAGTGAAATCCACACATTTCAATTAATAGGTTAATTAAAAAATTATTTTAAGAGAAAATACTTGGTTCACCAAAGAAAGTATTTCTTGGGCGGTTGGGTGCCTCAGTCTGTTAACCATCTGCCTTCGGCTCAGGTCATTATCCCAAGGTCCTTGAATTGAGTCCTGCATTGGGCTCCCCTGCCTGTGTTCTCCTTTCTCTCTCTCTCACATAAATAAATAAAATCTTAAAAAACATATTTGTGGCATGCCCCTTAGGCCTAGGAAGAATTTCCTGTTGCCTGGGCAAAATTCCTCTCTTAGATCTAGAACCAAAGATATGTGGTTTGGTGGATGTTTTTTGACTCGTTCTCTTAAGTCTCACACCAAACCCTGGAAATCTAATCAGATGATTATTGGTAAGATAAGCCTATTCCAGGCCAAGTGTATGTAGGCAGAAAAAGTTGTGAGCCCCAAAGTAAGCGAGGTAGCCTCATGTCCTGAATGGACATGGTATGGGCCATTTGATCAAACACTTTGGCCCAAGCAAATAGTTCTGGAGCCTGTTTTATTTGTCAGTTGAATCAGTGTTCTTAGTCCCAAGCAAGGGAATTATTGGTATACCAAGGAAAATTAATAAATTACTGGAATGTCCCAATTAAATGACTGGGAGGTTGGGAAGAGTAGAGCCAATGAAACTCCTATAATCTTGTTTTTTCCAATGAGTAGACACAACATCAACTATCTTTTGATTCTGTCTTTGTCATTTTAGCAGAGCTCCATGCCCACAAATAACAACTGCTAAATGGCTCTGAATAATGGACCAGTTAGCTATACCATGTACATACAGTCAATGAGCAACCTGCAGCCATTAGAAAGAATATGGTAGATCTCTTGCTACCAAGGGAATTGGGGCACCATGGTTGATGGCCTCAGAGTAGAGCCAGGGAAGAACCACAAATGAAAATCAGGATGCTACTTCCATAAGAGTGGAAAAGATATTCCTAGTTATGCCAAAATAATAGATAACTATTAAAATAATAGTTCCCATGTAGAGATTCCTTCCTGGCATTTCTTGAAAAAGAATTTTTTTTGTTGTTGTTCTTGAATCTCACATCCTGAGAAAAAAGAATTTAAGAAGTCAGGAAAAGAGAAAAATGTATCTTAATTCTAAGAATAAAATAATGACATCACTTAGAGACATTACTCTACAAAGGAATCCAGTGATGTCAAGAAGAAAGCAAGAGTAGAAAAAATTCATGCAGAGTTGAAGGTCAAAGACACTGTTTCTAGTAACTGGGATGGGGTGAGGAGGAAAGAAGCAATCACAATCGTATTGGTCTTGCTTGTAGCTGGGCCGTGTTACAAATACATGTTCATGGCACTGTCAACTGCAAATGGTGCATTCTTTTGATAAATAAGGTGAATGCTAAGATTATTCCCATGATATCCTCTGTAGGAAACCTGTGATTGATATTCAAAGAAATAAGTTTGGGAAGAAAAAGATCTTTAAGTTGTCAATTTCTATACCCTTTTCTTTGTAGAGCTGTTCATTTTACCAGATGAGTAGAGTGTTCACATTTAAAACTCCCCAGTAATGTCCCCAGTATTTTCTAGCATTTGGGTATCCAATCTAGACTACAGTTTGTTGTGATTTCTGCTTAATTTACGTATCTTTGTTATTAGACAACTTTTTGATATTCCTAATAATGAGTTATGTATATGAAGAATGATGGATATATTTAATAACAATTTATGATTCGAGGTATTCCAAATAATCCTGATTTTTCCCCTAATTGCTAACATTGATACCTGTATAGAGTTCAGAAACTAATTACACTTGCCACAGAGAAGAGGGATTGCCCAAAGAGAAAGCGAAGGAGGGAAGCAAAGGGAAGAATGCTGGCTGATTCTTCCCAAGAGGGAGAGCTGAGGCTGGTCTATACAATCACAGACCTAAGAAGAAAGGAGAGACTCTCAAGAGGGGAACCAAAGGAGAAACTGATCAGGCTCCTCCTCCTACCCAGGAGAGTGTAAGGAAGGAAGAGAGCAGAAATTTTGGCCCCTCTCTTAAGGGGCCAAAAAATCCACTAGAATTCCAACTTTTTCTTTAGTATTTTTTTAATTTACATTCTTTTCTTTTTTAATTTCTTTTTTTTTCTTTTCTTTTTTTTTTTTTTTTGGTTGGAGAATTTTTCATATGTGGATTTGAGAGCTACCTCTGGGCTGACCAGACAAGAACCAGTTGGATTTGATGGCTCCCCATCACCCACTGAGAGTGGGTACACTGCACACGATTTCTCATGGAGGGGGGTGGGTCTCTTCTGTCGGACAGAGGCTATAGCTGCTTGATGGCCCCAAGAGTTCTAGGAGCCATGTGGTTGGTTTTCCCAGAAAACTGCCATAATTAGAGTATGTTGTGGAAATTATCCCCCCAAATTCAGTGAAGATAAGAAAAAAAAATGTCCTCTTGTGGGCTAAAGAACAGCTGTATGCACCATAGGCAGAAGTCTGCTTTATTATGGACATGGGCAACCATTCAGAAGATATACTTCATGAACCTGTGAGTGGCATGAGGCAAGGGTTACAGTGAGTATTAGTGGTAGGGCCAGAATGCAGATGGAACTCAACAGGCTGCAACAATGAACAAAATCTACCAATGGTGAACATCTTAGGAGTAAGTGTGTCAGGTCCTGGCCTCTGGTCCAAACACTAATGTTCCAAGTACGAGAAGCAAAGAGATTTCAGAATTTAAATAGAAAATGGAATTTGAAATGAAGAGTGGACAGGACTGTCAAAAACTTCATATTACATGTGCTGAATGAGCAATGGTATCTCTTGTGAATATTCCCCATGCAGGGCCAGAAATATACTAAGTGCTCAATAAATATGAGTTGCTTTTGGTGGTATGCCCACTGTTCGCTCTTGTTGACAAGAGTATGAAAAGAGGGCAGAGTGTTGAATACTTGGAGGTTTCTGGATTAGCCTTCATCCTCCTGTTGCCTCTCGTCTTTTTCCCATGTTCCCTCTTAAATGTACTTTGGTGCTGCTGGGATTGATCAAAGTGGAGGTGGTAACTAGGTGGGGAGAGGGGCTCTGATTAGGAGCCAACCTTAAATCCTTCTTATTGTCTAGGGCCATGCCAGAAGCTTTACACAGGTTATGGGATTGAAGCCTCTCAACAACCTAAGGTTAGCAGGGATAGTCTCCCCATTTACAAACCACCTTTGTACTTCTCCATAAGAAATCAAGGCTCAGAAAGTGACCTCACGATATTACAGGGCTAGGAGGAGGCAGAACTGGGCTTTATACCTAGGCCTTTGCATAACCTTCTACATGGCTTTCTCTGGGTGACTATGCCCTCACTGTAGCAGCCCTCCTACTCAGGGTCTGCAGCAGGGATGGTGGGGGTTGGGGTGGAAATGGTGGTGGTGGAATGGGTGGGTTCTGGAGGGTTCTGGATAGGGAGAAAATAAGGGGATTAAAGAAACCATTTATGTGGCTACATCATTCCAAACAATTGAAAAATGTTCATTCCCCTCAGAGAGGCTCAACAATAGTATCTTTCCATTCCTTTCCAGAGAAGCGGTTGGGTTTTGGACTTCAACTTGCCCACACTCTCTGATGGGTCCGATGAAATGCTTCCAATTTTTAAGTGACTCTCAAAGGAAAATCGAGCTATGAGATCAATTGGTAAGTTTTTATTTTCCTTTCTCTTCAACCCAGAGAGAGCTATCATATCCACAATTGAGGATAAAAAGAACAAGTTTACAGGAAGAAAAAAATGTTCTTCCTTTGGAGATAAAAATAGCATCAGCTTTTCTGAGCGCCAGATTGCAGCTGGCAGGAATTATTTATATCTTATCTCTGACCCTTTCCTAAGTTTGCTGGTCACCTTTCTGCTTAATTACTTTTGCCATTAAGATTTAAAACTACTGCAGTTTCAGCATCTGTCATTTCACTAACACCTGGATGTTCAGATTTTTTTTGTTCGGCTTTAAAGTTTAGCCAAGTTATACTACACAGCAATTTTAGGAGGCCGTCACCCTGGTCTAAACACTTTACCCTGAAAACAATAGCTATCGTTTTAGAAGAAAAAGTTCCCCAAGAGTTAATGACTTTGCTTATACTGCAAAATTTCAACAGATTCTCTGGGTTTGAATGAAGCCACCAGTTCCCGAAACCATGTAGGAAAAACAATCAAGTCTAGGGGACTATCTTTGTTTTCTCTTCAAATATGATATTTTAAAGTAAATTATATTTTGGGGGGCATGGGGGAGGAACATATATTTAAAATGGGATCTTTATTTCATTTACAGAAAAGTTTTCTGGTACCCACTGGACTTAGGGTAGGCAGAAACCTTATTATTAACTAAAATTTGAGAACTCTGTAGCATGGGCACGTTGAAGTGGCTCTTTGTTGTGGCTTGAATTCTAGGATGGGAGAAAAAGCTGTCGGCAACCTTAGGGAATTACTTAACTTTTCCTATATTTGTTCCTCAGTGATATAAGAAATTGCTCTTTTCAGCATAGGGAGTAGGGAAGCGTTCTTTAAAAATAAAGACAGGATGGTTTTTCTTTTCTCTTGAATTCTCTTATCCTTGGGAAAAAGGAACATGCTTCGCAACAAAATTTTGTCTCTCTATCCTTGGTGATTGAAAAGTATTGGTGCCAGAGAAAAAATGGGGAAGGGAGGATGACAAACAACAGAGAGGGAAATTGGGAAAAGTCTACTTCCCACCACGCACTCAGATCAGGAGACTGGCCATTACTTAGGTGGCCAGGTGATGAATTACAAACCAGGGATAGTGTTTTATTTGTGCTATGTTATGGTAGTAAAGACTTGCTTCTTGCACTATAGTAAGAGTGAGCATTTAACAGAACTCTACTAAAGTATTTTTGTCAGTGTGTTTGTCATTTTGGATTTGAGAAGAGCACTGTCCTCGTGAAATGATGGCTGTCACTTATAGCCTGGAGGAAGCCAGAGAGGTCCAGCTGACCTGGATCAGCTCTCCATGGGGCAGAAAGGGTGGGGGTCGGCTTAGCAGGCCTCGCTGCCCTGTGAGGATCTCCTTGTTAGGGATGCAAGAGAACAGAGCAGCTTCTCACCTCTCTGGGCTGTTTAAGTTCACACAGCCTTCAGGGGACTTGGAAGCCAGTCTTTTGGACTAAAGTTTGGAATCATTCGGACAGAATGAGTCTCACAAGGTCACCTTGGCCAGCCTCCTGTCTTTGGAAAGGAGGTGCATAAAGAATACGAATAAAGGAATACGAATGTTCTAGGGGCGACACTTGTCCCTTGAAAGGGCAATCTGTAAATGTAATGAAATAACAGTTTGGGGCTGTTTAAATTGACAAATGTAACTTTCAATTGTTCAGTGATGTTGCCAATTTTTTGAGTTAAAAATAAACAGAATCTTGAAATTCTGAACTTCCAGTTTATAAAGTAAAAACCAAAAATTGTAAAATTCTGAATTATATTTTACCTTTCAGATACAGAGTTCAATGACACAGTTCCATAAGACACATTTGAAAAATGTGTTTCTTTTCTTCTCAATTGACCATCCAAGAGCAAAAATTCTCCTTTCGAGGCTTAAATGTGTCCACATTTGGCACGCACAGTAAATGTAGTCCACATTTGGCATGCATGGTAAGTTCGTTCAACCTTGCGGTTTTAGCTGATACTCAAAATCCTCAGTCATCAGAATCAATACTCTCGCTCTCCATTTTGCAGTCACTTAAAAATAAAAGCTTAATATCTAAGTTCAATAATGCATTTAAAGAATGCCATAAGCTCTACTTTTCAGGCAAAGTTGGTGATACTATCACTCAATGAGCTAAAGGGCAGAACAAGCAGAATATTTGGAAACATTCATTCAGTCAACATATCAAAGGATATTTCTGGCTCTTGAGCGCTTTAAGGTTCTCAAGGTGTGACTGGGCTATACAATGTTTGGGGACCACTTGCATGCTGTAACACCGTGTATTTATAAAACAGCTTTGCTTTTTGGAAATGTATAGACTTACAAAAGTACTCAATTTGTCTGAGAATACACATTTGAAAGAACATGCATCTAACAAAGGACAAAATGCAATGAGTGAACTGGCTTTGATAAATACAATGTGGGATCAGAAGCTGGGCTTGAGTTTCTGTTTTAAATGTGGAAACATTAATTTATTTTTCAATGCAGGGCTTGTCCAATTCGGGCAAAAGAATCTTAATCTCCAACTTTCTTTTTTCTCTCTCTCTCTCTCTCTCTTTTTTTTTTTTTTTTTTGGCCCCTTATGAAGTACTTGGTTATCTGGTGACAACTCTTAGATTAAAAAGTACTTTGAAGATAGTTTCCTCTCTTTTTAAATTTCACATACAATAGTCCAATAGCCAATAGGCTCCACACAATAGAGAAAGCATTTGACTCTGATGAATGTGCTGTAGAACACTTAAGACTGGGGACTCTGAAGATGGGGAGGTCTGAGCTCACACCCTAGATTGGACACTCTCTGTGAGACAATGGACGAGAAAAAATTTTGTGCCTCAGTTTATTCATCCATAAAATGGGTGACTGCTGGGCTTGCTCTCAGTTGTTAGGAGAATTAGACTATAGGTTGCTTGTGTATCTTCTAAAACAGGGCCTGAATCAGAAAATATGTTAATATTTTATTGTATTCATTTTTTTATAATAGTAGTCAATCACCGTGATTTCTCCCTCATCATTCTTCTACATATCCACCACATGCCTTTATTTTTTATTTACTTTGACTATTTTATTATGGACATGGGCAACCATCCAGAAGATACACTTCATGAACCTGTGAGTGGCATGAGGTGAGGGTTACAGCGAGTATTAGCGTTAAGAGTAATTTCAGTCAGTTTAAAACAAAACAACTAGGGGTGGCTTGGTGGTTCAGTCTGCTAAGCGGCTGCCTTTGTCTCAGGTCATGATCCCAGGGTTCTGGTATCAAGCCTCATGTTGGGCTGCTTGCTCAGTGGGGAGTCTGCTTAACCCTCTTCCTCGGCCCTTCACCCTGCTCATGCTCTCTCTCTTTCTCTCACTCTCTCAAATAAATAAAATCTTTAAAAAAAAAAAGGAAACAACTGATAGAATACGATGAATCAAATAAAAAAGACAATACCTGAGAGAGAGAGATGGTCTAAGAAAATCCTGGTCTAAGAAAAACATTGTAACGCATACTCTGAGGTTCCTGGCAGCCAGGGGAGAAGGAAGCACAAGGCACTAAACCATGGATTATACTGCGGACAAGAATACATTCTGATTAGTTTCCAATACCAATAGCTGCATAACGAGCTGACCTAACACTGTGGCTAAAATCATGATGACTCATCAGTTTTTAGATTTCTGTGCAGTGATTTAGTGACTCTACTAATCTTGCTTAAGGTCACACATGTGGGTCACACATGGGAGGCTGGGATTGGCTGGGGTCGTTCATTGGGAATCTTGGTTTATGTCCACATGGCCAACCTGAGCTTCCTCACAGCATGGCAGTCTCAAGGTAGCATTCCAATAGGACAAGCCCCAGTATGCAAGGCTCTGCTCAGTCGTGCTGGCTAACATCCCACTGATGAAATCAAGTCATAAAACCAAGCCCAGAGTAACATTAGGGAACACCAGGAGGCACGGTTCCTGGAGTCCATAATTTACCAGTTTCTTAGGACAAGCCAAGTTAGAAACCTGGGACTCATTGTCACCCCTGTTTTTGTTGTTTTTTTTTTTAAACAGCTATCTTCATGTTTCATATCCTTTTTAATATTAAATCTTGTTTCCATGAGTTACATCTTTTTTTCCCTCTAGTGAAACCACCAGTCCAAGCCTTATAACCTCCTATTGGCTAGGACCATAAAGATTTTGTTAGCCTTATGCCTCTGAGGTCCCTGGAATAATTTTCTCTGCCGTTTTGTGGATGATTCCCCAGACCTCACTTGCTGAAACAGAAGTTTTCCAATAGTCCCGCACATGCCGTCGATGGATTCAAGTGTTTCAGCAGATCTCCTGTAAGCTGTGATGAATTACTCACAAAATTTTTGTAGTTTTAAGGTGTGTATCAAATCAACTGGGGGAATATCCAAAATGCAGACTCCTGGGCCTTTTAAAACTTAATCTTCAGAGTGCTAAGAGCGTATGAGACAGTTTATGAGCATAAAGAAAGACTGCCCTCTGAATTATACTCTCCTGCCTTTCTTTTTATTCTGACACTTATTTTCCTTTCAGTATTTTACTTATCCTTGGCCTAGTCTACGTTCAAGTGTAAGACAGGGTAAGAAAGTGGGAGCTATAACCAGACAACCTTGGGCTTAATTCTCTCCATCTCTTTTGGTAACTGGACAATTTTGGATAAGTCACTACATGTGTGTGAATCCCTCTTTCTTCATGGGTTAAATGGAGATAGTTCCCTACCTCTTACCATCATTATAAAGACTAAAGGAGACAAAATAGTTAAAGTACAGTGCCTAGAACACAGTAAGAAGTCCTCTACTGGTACTACTATGATGACTACACCCTATGGTGCTTTAGGTTGTGCTTAACAATAAAGCCAATGCACAGGAAAAGAGTTGACAGATGGAAGAGCCACTCAATCTCCGATGACTTTGCTTGAGCACTTGGATCCAGCTGTGCCTGAAGCCATCACTCTTGTTGGACTTTTTATTTACTAGAATGGACGGGTCCCCTTTTTGCTTTAAGCCAGCTGGAATTAAGTAACCGTCACTTGCAACAGAGAGGTCCTGACTTATGTAGGACCCAAACCTGCTCTGTATCAGTTTCATCTGATGAATACGGATAAAATATAGTCTCTTGCTTTGATTCCTGGAGATTCTGATTTTGTTGGCTTGGAATAGGGCCAGGGAACATGTATTTTAGAGCAGACATCCCTAGCCTATTCACCACCTTTAGGAAACTGCTTCCTTCAATTTTGAGTTCCTTATTTGGCAGTCCCTACAGGACCTTGTAAGTTATCTTAGAACTTACATAGAAGGCCCACTATTGCATTAAATATTTGTTGAAATGAACACACATTCCAAGAACAGGAGTAAGGAGAAAGGGCATATTGTCTTGATAGGCTGATTATATAAAGTTGGGAGGATAGTTAAAAAGAAACAGATTACTTCCAGAAATTTCTAGCATCGCAGGGTAGCTACCTCGCTTGACTTAATTTCAGACAAATTAAAAATTCTATTCATTTTTCTCTTTCAAGCTTTAACATTTGGGTTGTGAGCAATTTATCACATAGCCTTGGACTTGTTTCCTGACAATTTAATATTGCATTTTGAGTTTTCTTTGTTTCAAATTAAGACCTCTTTAGTACATATAAAGATTTCATGTTAGGGTTACCCTTTATGGTAAATTTTATTTCAACTGAATGATTGTATAATGGAAGTTTCAGTCTCATTCTAACCACATCAAGGGCTTTCCAGAGGAAAATAGTTTTATATACTCAGTATCCTGATAAATGGGGTGGGAATCCTTCTTTACTAAAGACAGGCAGTAAAAGGTGCTACTGATGGAAGAATTACCGGCACACACTATCAAAGTGGGAGAGACATCAGAGCCCACCAGGAACAAAAGTTTGTTCTGTTTATTTTATACACACATTGGAAATTTCTCACTCCTGGCCTCACAAATATTACAATGGCTTTTTTGGAAAAAGTACATCTGAAGGTCTGTCTGGATGGATTTTTAAGAGTTACAGGCCAGAGTCGACAATGTGACCACAGGAAAAGATTTATTACAAAGACTTTCAATGGAAACCACCCATCATCAGCACTGGAAGAGAGTCCGAGAGATCATTTTTAAAAGCAGCATTGCCTTGATGGTTTGGATTATAAAGCTAAAGGAGGCCAAAGATAACTAAATTCAAACCACTGGAATTAAACTAGAACCTGGAAATCACAAACCAGAAAAAATATGCATGCAATCACATATTAGGGGTTTCTCTGATCAGACACACTATGATGTATCGGGGTGAGAGACATCATCCCATTTTGAACATCACAACAAGATCTGTAGCCCCCTGGAGACATCCTTCTGAGTGATCACGGTCAACTACAACATCAAAGCCGGGGTTTCTCTTAGGAAAGAAGAGATGCTGAGGGTCTCTACTAGGGAGAAAATACCTCATGCCTTCTGTTAAAGTGACACATCTTTTTAGATGGAAGAAAAGTGTGGCATGATGGAGCCCAGAGATCCTTCACCCTGATTTTATGGATCTGCTATGTAGAGAAGTGTGTCAGTGGTTAAAGCTTACAGCATCCCTGGAAACGGAAACACGCAAGTTCCAGGTTGCCTCTGAGTGTGTATGAGATTTTGTTGGGCAGAAGCACTGAGAAAGATCAAGAGTGAATAATTTTCTCTCGCTGAGCCCATTTTATGGATGGGACTGCTAAGGACTATAAGGCCAGGCCCAACATCCCCGAGCACGTAACTTGCAGAGCTGTCTTGAGGTGATGGGTGACAGATGGGAACCTGCTTGTGAACATGAGGCTGAGGGGATGGGAAACGGTACTGTGAATTTAGGCCACAGCATATTCTGTGTTTTCTCCATTATGAAAAGTCACACACATCCCACTGGCTTCTCAGAAACCACAAGCCGTGTGGTAAGACGGAGCCCACATTTCACGGGTGTGTGCCCACCAGCTCGACCCAGTCACTCTCACTTTCTCTTATCACAAGCTCAGCTGCTTCACTTAGTTACCCTGTCCTGCCTGCTCACCCTAACACCCTAATTCACGGTTTTGGATGCCAAGAGTCCTGGCACCTGCCGAGTCCCTTGAAAGGTTTACAAAACTACTTTGGATTTGGTTCCCTGTCAGGCAGGATGGTTGTGGGGTTGTTTTGTTTTTCTTTTTTTTTTTTTAAACAGCTAAATCACTACAGCTTAGAATAACACACGTTTCATGCTTGCTCATGCTCCTTGTGTGTCAGTGTTGGGACAGGAGCTCCACTATTATAGTCATTCGGGGATCCAAAGCGACAAAAAGCTACCAACCCAGATATTCCAAGCAAGAGAGAGTTCTAGGTGGTCCCACACTGACAAATGCTTTGGCCTGAAAGAGGAATGCCACTGCTCGTACCTCACTGGTCAGCACGAGCCACGTGGCCCACCCAACTTCAAGGGGGCAGGAGGTGTCCTCCTACAGTGTGTGCAGAAGGCAGAGGCCAAGGGATATCGAGTGAGCCCCCGCTGGTTCCTTCCGTTAGCTTAGTTGTGAAAACTCACCCTGATTTGTGAGCAGGGGCGTGTGGCTCCTGGGACAGCCAGCTTGCTTAGGGTGTCCTGTGGACAGCCTCTCTAGAGTGACAAAGCACTCTGTGTCTGCGGAACACACAGGCCGCAAAGTGCTATGGGAGGTTCAGGGGATCCTATGGAGATAGCTGTCAAGCTTTTGTCCTGGATTCAGTTCACAGGATTTTTTTACCGTGCCCCTCACCCCCCTGGGGAATTGGGCTGCATATCTGAGCCTCCATTTCCTCAGCCTGAAGTAAGGATAGCTTCCTACAGGTTTGTGGAGATGATTACATTCAATGAACTTAGTATGTGCCCAGTCCAATGTCCCCATCGGTGACAGCTGCCTTTTCTGGAGGGGGTACCTCTTAGTAGTTCCAGAAGAATAGGCTTACAAGTAGCTGTGTGACTTTGCTAGTCACCAACCCTGAGACTCAATTTCTTCACCTTAAAACCGGGAACTCACTGTGCTATGCATGAAAAGCTCCTTGTGCAAATTAAACACTCAAGAAATACGGTATTTCAATATTTTAAAAGTATGCTTACACGGATTAACATGAGGATGCCCCAACTCTTCCATTTCTTTAAAAGACAAACAAGCAAACAAAAAAACACTAACAATAATTCTTGCCCTGCTGACCAGTATCACTATCACTTGATTTGAGCTTGTTTGGGGCATAAAATGTTCTTAACGTTACGACCTGCTTGGATAGAAACCACTCCCTGGCTGGGGCTCCGGGCCTCCTTGGTGTTTCCTGATGAGGCTGAACTCCATTCCAAGCACCTGGCAGCCTCGCTGATCTGTTTGGTACACTCGTGCAGCGGTCATTAGTGGACCTGTGGGCCGGGGAGCCACCGCAGCTTCCCAGAGCTGTCGGGCAGCTCAGGAAACATACAACCCTTACAAGTCTCCTCTAAGAACCAGAGAACGAATTGACTTCAGGAAATCAAGCAGGTTACTTTCTCTCTCTCACTCTCTTTTTCTCTTTCTTTTTAGCCACAGATCTTGTGATTTCCCTGGACAAGCAGAGGGAGAATATTAGATACTTGACATAGGCAAGAAAAAAAAAATCAAGAAATTCAAAGAGGGTTTATCTGTACCCCAAATCTGAAACTCAGTTCCCTAAATATCTGTCACCAGGAAATACACAGAAGGACAAGAAAGCAAGTCTTTGGAAGACTATTAAGTGCTTTATTATTTTGTTTAATTCTCCAGCCACTGCCCTGTGAGGTGATTCTGCTTGTTTCTCTGAGGCTCACAGAAGTTAAACAACGGTCCAAGATCACACAGGACATAAGGTAGATCTCAAATTTAAACCATACCCAAAACTAGCTCTACTCTAGCATGCTGTTTCTCCTGCCAGTGAAAAGTTTGCTGCAAAATGGTAGTTTTAGAGTTAACATCAAAATGTGGCTCTAGATAGGTTAGGAAGTTTCCTAAGAGGTGATGTAATTTGCTGAAAATCTCACAGCTGCTTAATGGAGAGAGTAGGGTCCAAATCTTGTGTTCTTTCCCTGGTTCTATACAGCTTCCCAAACCAGGCTGATGCTTGGTTCTAACACCAACTCCCTGGGCTCCTCCAGATTTCACACAAACACCACGCCTGGCCAGTTTCTGGTGGCTTCCGAGTAAGGAGCTGGGGTGGAGATCCCTGCTACCACCTCTCCATAGGGCCTCATCACACTGCTCCTAGGCTGCTGAGCGGACCCTCATACCAGACCCAACTACCAGCCAAAAATCACTTGAATTTTTCGTCTGCCTCTTACTAGCACTGTTCCCCTCCTGAGCTCTGACTGATACTAGGGAGGACACCGGTCCTGCCCAGGCAAGCTGCTTCAAGCCGACTGGAAGTGAGCAACCCTGGCTCCTGGGCCAGGGGGAGAGAGATGAGGTCAGCACACCAGCTTTCAGCACCCAGATTTCTTTACAGAGAAAGGAAGGGTGAGTTTTTAAAAATGACACTCTCAAGGGTCCCCCGGAGATCCTGGCTTTCCCCCTGCCTTGAGCATGTCAGAGTCCTTTTGCATCAAGTTGGTTGAGGCTCAGAGGGTTTTTAATGAAGGGACAAAGCCATTTTCCTACATGACCGGGAATTTAGTCTGGAGGTGTCATCGGATCCAAAGCAGACCTGACATTTTAAACCCCAGCTGGTTTGCAACTAAAGTCCTTGTGGATGGTGGCGGGGTAGAGATACAAACCAGTGGCTCGTGGTATAAATGCACAGCTGGTAGAATATAAGATTCTACAGGGCCCTGGATATGTCTGGGGCCCAGCTTCCTTAAGTTTTCCAAATCTCCAAATGGAATCCTCTAGACGTTTAATTTCATAGACTGAATTTTTAAGTTAGTAAGTAGAGACAGCATAATTTCATCATTTAAAAAAAGGGATGGTGGGGCTGAGGAGAGGAGGATGCTGGGAGGTGACATGATTCTGCTTGACTCTTGAGAGTTCCTTTCTGTGTTGGGCGGGTAGTTGGCCGAACGTTCTGACCCCTCTGCTGCTTGCCTGCCTCTGTTGGCGAGGTGGAGGGGCTTACCTGATTGGAAACTTGGCAAAGGAAAAATTCCATCTTCCTTCTTGTGGTTTTAGGTGTGAACCGGTTAGGAGAAATGGGAATTCTTCCCAGCCCCCACCCCACTGCCTGGGCTGTTTGTGTTCATCTACGTTGCAGAGGGTGGCAGGTTGGAGTGCCTAATTCCACTGCACACACTTACCTGCAAGTATGAAACCCATCTCCCATCCTAGCCTTTGCCTGCCATAGAAGTTATAGTTGGATTTTCCAATGTTCAATTCTTTTGTCTTATTTATTTGTTCAGAATCCAGGTGGGGAAAAGGGTTGATATGTATTAGGTCCCTATGATGGTTAATTCTAATGTGCCAACTTGGCTAGGCTATGTTACTCAGTTTTCTGTTTTCTCAACACCAGTTTACAGTTTCCTGCAAAATACTTTTAGATGTGATTAGCATTTAAATTACTTTATTTGGGGCGCCTGGGTAGCTCAGTGGGTTAAAGCCTCTGCCTTCGGCTCAGGTCGTGATCCCAGGGTCCTGGGATCGAGCCCCGCGTGGGCTCTCTGCTCAGTGGGGAGCCTGCTTCCCCCTCACTCTCTGCCTGCTTGTGATCTTTCTCTCTCTGTCAAACAAATGAATAAAATATTAAAAAAAAAAAAAGCCTCTGCCTTCGGCTCAGGTCATGATCCCAGGGTTCTGGGATCGAGCCCCGCATCGGGCTCTCTGCTCCGCGGGGAGCCTGCTTCCTCCTCTCTCTCTGCCTGCCTCTCTGTCTACTTGTGATCTCTGTCTGTCAAATAAATAAATAAAATCTTAAAAAAAAATAAATAAATCACTTGATTTTATGTAAAGCAGAGGAGCCTCCATAATGTGGGTGGGCCTCATCTTATCAGTTGCAGTCCGTAACAGCAATGGCTAAATTTCCCGGAAGAAGCGATTCTGCCTCAAGATGGCAACATGGAAACCTGTCCAAAATTTCCAGGCTTCAGACTCAAGACCACATCAAATCTTAATCTCAAGCATGTGACCCGATTCCTTAAAATAATTATCTCTCCATTCTTGATTTCTGTCAGTGCCTCTGTCTGTCTCCCTATTTTGCCTGATTATTCTGTTTCTCTGGAGAGCTTTAACACAGTCCCCCTAAGACCCCAGCAAATAATCGCAGTGCCTGACATCACTAAGCCTCAGTCTCACAATTACTTGCAAGGTAGGCAACTGCATTTTTCCCATTTTGAAAAATGGGCAAACTGAGCCTTAAGGCAGTTAAGTAATTTGCTTAAGCCCATGCAAGTAGAAAGGGGAAGAGATGCAGCATTTGAATTCACATTTTCCTGAAACAAATAGCTGGTATTCTTAATCATTATACCACACCAGACAAGAAAAGAATAATCAAAGTTATGATATGGTACAGAATTAAGGTGAAATTGTTGGGTATACTTGTCTGATCATGGCCAAGTGAGGCAAATCTGTGTCCATTAATCCTCTTGTAGGGACTGCTTCTATTTCGAAGCTCTTTGCTTCAGGGCTGGAGGAACTAATTCCATGTTAAGGTGACACTAAGAGCCCAGCAGTTGCTTCTCTGGCCAGCCTCCTTGGTGATTTGCAGGGCCTGGCTTGGCATGGGAGGTGTGGTTCTGAGTGTTCCTGCTGCATTTGGTACTCTGATAGTCACTGTAATGAATAACCCTCAAGGCTGGCTATGGAGACCACACATACTCTTTTTCTGTTACATCTAAAACTGGCTATTATAAAAACTTCCAGGGGTGCGTGGGTGGCTCAGTGGGGTTAAAACCGCTGCCTTCGGCTCAGGTCATGATTCCGGGGTCCTGGGATCAAGCCCCGCATCGGGCTCTCTGCTCAGCGGGGAGCCTGCTTCCCCCCCTCTCTCTGCCTGCCTCTCTGCCTACTTGTGATCTCTCTCTGTCAAATAGATAAATAAAATCTAAAAAAAAAACCTTCCAATATTAGCAACAGCAAGAGCATGAAAAAGTAAAAGTATCCTCATGGATAAAATTCATCTTTGAGAATATATTCCTATGTTTATCTACTCATGCATTTTTACAATAGTCATCTGGAAAGATACACTGAGAATTTATCCTGTGCATGTGTTTTATTTCATTTATTCATTTATTCAAGGTTAGTTATAGAATTCTGATGACATGCTCTCTTTTTTAAGGGGCACTCTCCCAAACTTCTCCCTTTTTTTCTACATAAACTAGTGGCCTCACAACATGCCCACAATGACAATAAAGGACCTCCCCTGTACTCAGAATTTTCCATATCCACCTCGTGAAAATGTATATGTATCTAACTCAGTTCTGTTCTCTCAGAGCCTTGCTTTCTACTTTCCATGATGATACTTATTTGGTAAACTAATGCAGAGAAATAGATGAATGGATACTGGATGGCGTATCAGTTATTCGGTCTTAGATAACATATATTTTAAAAGCAAGATCTTTTGGAAGCACACCGTCTCCATTCAGAAGGAGTGGCTTTCATGGCAGACATTTCAGGTCATATTTTATGGGTGGCTTTGGTCAGATGAGCTTTCTCATGTCCTGTCAGATCTCATTACTGTGCTGAGGACAAAACCACCGCTTTACAAGAAGCCGGCAAGATGTCACCTCGTGTGACATCATTCACCCTGTAACTGGGATGATTTTATCACAAAAATAAAAAGAACCAAGTAACTATTTAAATGAAGAAAGTCATGTGTTAAGTATTTATGAAGATTTAAGATCATGGATAAAAGACGCCAACAGGTTTCTTCAAAGGATTTCCTCTCCAGTTTCATGAAAATTTTCCTTGACTGACTGAAGCTTCCTAACAAGACCTACTCTCTTTGTATTTTTCAGTGGCCGGACCACCATTTTGTCACCAGGGTGACAAAAAAGACCTGATTCGCATCTCGGCAGTAGTGTGTTTAAACAGTTAACCAGCAACATGTTTCCCCTAGGAAATTTCTACAAGGACAGAGGACCCAACTAGGAGATGTTCATCTTTTGCTTTTCCCTCTTCCTCACGCCTGGGAAGTAAATATAAAGGCTGGTGCAACAAATGCCATTTCTGACCACAGAGTGACACTGGGGAGTGAAGCCACATAATAGCATCGCAGAACATAAAAAAAGGACAAGCTTGGTGAGTAGGGAGTTGTCCTGTCAATACTGGACTGTCTACTTCTAGAATTCTTTGATGTAAAATATGAATTCCCACCTCCTTTCAACTGCTCTCTGTGTGTCTGTGTTCTATGTAACTATATGTTACTATATGTTATATGTTATAGTCTACGTAACTATAACTAAAACATCCCTTGGGTTTATTATCAGAATCTGTTAACGGTGTTATTCCAACAATATTTCGTTAATGGAAACAATCTGGGATCTTGAGTGTATTCACAGCTGACCGTTCCAGTCAGTTGTATGGTCAGAAACAGAATTCCTTGAACCTCTGGGTCCTGAGTCCTGAATAAATTCCCGTTCTTTCATTTCAAACGTAGATCCTCAATGTTCATTGTTGTAAAACTGTTGCTATTCATGGATTGTCCAACACATTTTTAAAGAAGTCATTGTCCAGAGAATGTAACTTTCATTTTAAGTGAAAACCCGCTTCCTCCTCCCCCTTCCTCCTTCTTTGTCTCCCCTCTGAGTTTGAGTACAATTATGCCTGGTGTAATTTATTGAAATCCATCTCCTCCCCCACCCCCGCAGCCGTTTTCTAAACAGTACCTGTCTTGGAGAGTTTAACACCTGTAAAATGTTTGCTACTCTCACTTGTCCTAATCAGGAATGGAATAAGGAGACATTCTGACATCTTGGAAAGAATGAGGGTTTCTGAACTTAAGCTGATCTGTTAAACCAGTTAGTTGAGCAAGGCCGGATGAGCCCTCAGGAAAAATCATGAAAACTAAATTAAACTGAACACAAAAAGCAATTTGCCAGCAGTGAACCTAATTCACAATTTGCCTCCTCTGGAGAAGAGTATTTTGCCTTGGCCATGTGCCAACGAGAGCTCTGTGCGATAATGTATAGGATTGCACAATTCCTCTTAGGACAGTTATGAAAGGAAAAATAACATTTGTTCTGCCAAAGTATGTGGACTTGCTGACATTTGCTGAAATACAGATATCATCTAGGTGAAAAGTGAACAGGATGTTACCCTTAAGGTGCTTCAGAGAACAAGTATGTTACAGATCTTTTCCACACATACATAAGGCAGCTTGAATTTCTGGTAATTGTGAGGGCTTGACTTTTGCAACGATTTCCAACAGACCCCTGGTGACTTTTGGGCTTTGTGAAGATCATTCCTGTGATACACTCAACCTGGTGAGAAATTGTTCTTTGCGATTTTCAGTAATGTTTGTCTATTTCTCCTCCAGTTAGAATGGTGACTTAAGGGGGATAGCATCTGGAGTTGTTGGTGGAGAGGGGAGTCAGCACACTTTAAATCAAGCGTACCTGTCATATGAATTGCCTGATTCTAGACTGAACAGAAGAAACATGCTGGGGAAGGATAGCGGGGGGAGTGCTACGTATTTTCTAACCATCAAGAGAAAAGTAGGGGAAGATTTTTAAATAATGGATAATATCACCAATTCATATTGGACGATTTCATGGAAAAAGGCTCCAGGCATGAATTTGTGGAGGGCAAAACAGAAGACATCTGACTCTTAATAGCAAATCTAGGAGCCCTGCTTAGATGTTCTGCTGTATTTTAGTTATTCCTAGGCATTCCACTGTTAAAAGATTAAAATCCAAAGCAGGCTTTGAGGTATGAAAAGGAACTGGTTTCAGGCTAAGCGTACAGTAGAAATTGAGTATGATCCAAGTTAAGCATAGATGAAAGGTACTATGCATAGGGTAAAAGCATTTCAGGACGAAATATGGTGAGTATCTCAGAAGCAGAAAATATAAGCAGTAATGGACAAATTGTTCAGTAACAGAGTCAAAAAGAACTTGGCCAACAGCCATCAAAATATTAGAGGATCAGACAACAAACCATAGAATTAGGAGATGTGTTTCAGGAATATCTATATGTGCGGAAACTTGTAAAGAATACAACTGCAGAAGATTTCGTGTTGACACAGATTGGATGTGATAGCTTCAGACTCATTTTTAATATTATTTTATACACTAGTGAATAAAAACAGTTCAGACTGATTTGCAATGTTACAACGAAAACAGCAGCCGTCTCAAATACAGAAACTAGGGTTTAGAGATCATCTAAAGCTTCGAGCAGAGTCAGGTGGAAGCTGAGAAACTAAGACAAAATTAGTAAGTGAAAATGACAAGTCAGAAAGGACCTTTGATATCGCACTGTTGTAAAATATTACAGTTCGGCTGGGATGTTACATTTATACTGCACCGTTTGGTTAGGTAGAGTGGTTAATGAAAGATATAGTTATCACTGAATCAAATCCAATTTAATTCCTGTCAATTTAAGTACAAAGACTGTGCTCAACGTATGCTAGGTACTGTACTGGTTGCCGAGAAGCCAAAGATGATTAAGTTAGAGCATCTGCCTCTAAAAATTTATGGTTCACTGAAAGACACAAGGGAGAAAGAAGATAGAAGGAAGAAGCAGGAAACTGATGTGACAGAATGTATGTGATGAGACATGTACAATTCCAGGCCATGTACAAGATACAGAAAGAATATTACAAGGGAAGAAGGAGCATTGTACGGTGGGCCTGACTTGTTCTCAGGGCGGTAAAAAGTGAGAAAACTGCCAAGTTTTAGGAAGAAATTTCCACCTAGGCTTTATGAAGAGGAAGAGGAGTAAGTCAGAGACATTTAAAGATGGAGAACAAGACAATAATCTGGAATCATCGATGTAAATAAACCTTTGTTCTTTTCAAAGAAGGGATTGAGAGCCAGATCATACATTAGTATCTCTCCCAGACCCAGTATCCAAATCTATAATTTTATCACTCTGATTAAAATTTCGAGTTTGCATAAATATCCCATTCGCTTTTTTAAAATCATTTTTTTTGCTAGAACTGAAGTGACAAATTCATCTCATGCTGAAAGTTTGAAGGAGCTGGTGAGATCATTTTTGATTTCCCCTTAATGTTAATCTCTTCAATTCAGCAAATTCTTACTGGGAACCTACTATGTGCCAGGAGTCCAGGAACTATTTTAAGTACTCATAATACACCAATCAACAAAAGAGGCCAACATCCTTGTCTGCATGAAGCATATGTTCTAAGAGGAGAACAAAGACAATAACTCATACACAAAATAAATATGTAAACATTATTGTCTGTCAAAAGGCAATGGATGCTAAGGGAGAAAAATCAGAGAACTTTAGGTGCGGGCCAGTCTATGTCTCTGCCCCAAGCAGACTCACTTTAGTCCTACTGTCTTGGCATAATTATCCCCAGCAACCCCTTTACTCTAAAAGATGTCCCAGCCTGGGGCAGACACTATGGAAAAGAATACCATAGTTAGAAGGAATCAGAATGTGTGTCTACGTGCTGGTGTGTGCATGTGTGTGTATGTGTGTGTGGATGCATAGGTGCAGGGCCACGTTACAATATTTAACATGGCAATCCAGGTAAGCTTGGAAAGGGGACTTCTGAGCAAAGACCAGATGGAAGTGAGAGAGTTAGCCACTCCAATAGTTCAGTGAGGACTGTTTCAGATGGAGAAACAATGAGGCAAAAGCTCTAGGATTTCATGGAATTCAAGAGGGCAGTGTGGCTGAAGCAGAATGAACGGAGGAGAGAGAAGCAGGAGACGGGGCCAAGGGCAAAAAGGAGCAGGAACCAGGCTGAGTAGAGCTCAAGGCCATTATGAAGGAGCTGAGTTTTCCTCTGAGTCCAGTGGAAGCCACAGCCTTCCTATATAGAAAGGGCATAATCTGACTTGTGCTTTAAAACCATCACTTTGCCAGTTCTTTGTGGAATCTATACTTTGTGAGCAACACTCTAGGGAACACAAGTAGAGGGAGTCTACCTGGGTAGGAGGCTCCTACTCCGAAATGAGTGAGAAACGGTCCTGGCTTACAACAGGATAATAGCAATAGACCTGGTGAGAATGTTCCGATTCTGGATGTTATAAACCAGCAGGATTTCCTGGAGATGAAGGGATGAGTCTCTCCTACCTTGCAGCAGTAACAAAACGATTCCTTACAGAACTAGTTCAACAACTTTGAGTTTTGGTTCTAACTGACCTCTTAAAAAAAAAAAAAAAAAGAATGCCTTCTCCCATTTTGCTTCAAAGACTTCCCTTCCCTTTCAGAGCATTTGTGACATGGTGGGTCCCATGGGTGACCAGCTGCCAATGAATGTAGCAGCTTCTGTCTGGGAAATATTAAGGATCCCAGCAATGTGTAGTTCTGGTGAACTGCAATGTAGGGTATGCACCACACCAAAAGAATTTCTGTCAAAAATGGAGCCTTCTCGACAGTAGCCACTAGGTGAACCATATGTCGAGGGGAACGCTTACGTTTTGAAAGGGTGGAAAGTGGGGATGGTAGCACATTTAAAGGGTGAAATATTACTGTGGGAAGTAGAGCAGAGACTCAGGAACCGTACCCATGTCCCACTCTGTGACTGTCGCCACGTCCCTTAACCCCTCTCTGTTGAATGCCCTTGGTTGTAAACAGAACATTTTACTGTAATTACAGCTCTTCTCAGGTGTTCACTGTCTTTTCAGCTCTGGTATTCTGTGACTCTGTAAATACTTGGAAATCGGGTGAGGAGAACAAGGCTGTATACAACAGGAATTCTGAGTTCTCTTGGCATCCATTACTGTCATCACCATTATCCTTAGTCTTCTGTTTTGCATATATATAAACCAGAGGCCAGGGACTGGTCTCTTTTCTAACAATGTATCACTACCCAAGGCCATAAATCAGAGAGGTCCTTATCATAATGATTAAGAACACAGATGTGGGGGAGGAGACAAGATGGCGGGGAACTAGGAGGATGCTCTGGTTCAACCTGTCCCCTAAAGTGAGCTGATTACCTACCAAGGAACTCCGATCACTCATGAAATCAGCCTGAGATCAAAATTCTACTCGTCAGGATCTCTACGGGGGCAGAAGATGCCAGTGGGATGTCAGGATCTCTACGGGGGCAGAAGACGCCAGTGGGCAG